>JBBPNU010000017.1:0-45972 GCA_038091055.1 Leccinum angustisporum
GGTGGATTGCGCCCGAGCAGGTCGATCCGGAGGAGTCGTTCACCCGCACCGCTAGGAGCGATATATACTCTTTTGGCTGTATTGCCCTCCAGGTAAGTTCATTCGGCACGAAAACAAGTCCTGTTCTTATATCTGCAGGTATTGACCGGTAAAAAACCGTGGTCGGAAGTTCGAGCGGACGCCGCTGTTGTTGTACGGTTAGTAAGGGGTCAAAGTCCTGGGCGACCGGCGGCATCTCGGGCGATAGATGACTCGCATTGGGATTTCGTTCAATATTGCTGGTTACCGGAAGCGCAGAGACCTGCCACAGGGACAATAATATCCACTATCAAACAGTTTCTGTGTAGTTGTCCACTGTCCCGTTCTCTTTACGATTGGGGGGAGTTCAACTCTTGGCACACTGACTCCGTGGTGGACGAGTCTTCGTCGACTCCGAGCTGGGCACCATTGTTCGGATCCTCACGCGCACGCTTGAATACTCATTTATTACTCGAATCACGACCTCTTCGGCCGTCTCGCGTGATTATCATTGAGTCGTACCGTTACAATCGGTGAGTAGGTTCGCAGAGATCGTCGCAGCTGGGAGTTTGACGTCTGACCACCATAATAGTCATTTTTTCGCGGAATCTATTTTCTTTAAATCAAGGGGTTCTAGTAAAGGTTCCGTTGCTTAAAAGCGTGGCGACCGGTGCATAGAGCCGTGCACGTTCCAACCATCAACCTCCGGCGAGAAACGCACAGCCGCGCTGGACCCTGTGTGACTAACATATAAGCACCCCCACAGAAGACGTTACAGGTCAGGCTCCTGGTCGACCTCCCTCCGTCTTCAACTTTCGTTTCTCGTTCGGGGCTGGAACCCTTGTTTGTTTTTTCAACAACTTAGGATGTCATTGTATCATATTACTCCCACGGAGGCCCTCCTCCAAGTTGCCAAGCAGCACCCATTAATGGCTGCGGTTAACAGCGGAGGGGATCGATGGTCGTACGCAGCCCTTTGGGCTCGTATTAGACAGATTGCTGACAAATTTCACAATCTCGACGACACCAGGAATTCAATTGGCCTTCACATGGGGTGGGTTTCTATCACTCTTGACGGATGTGTTTAAATTTTTGATTTGTCTTAGCCTCGAGATTGACTACATCATCAGGAAATCAATGAGAGTTTGACAAAGGTATATATATGTATTTCATATATGTCATGTTCACCCTTATTTATCATGATGATACAACACTAGATCAGGTTAAATATTCACCGGAAGACTAGATATATGATTGTCACTTTTGATCATTTTTCTAATTTCTTGTGTATCTTTCAGGGCATGATCTGAATTGTCACTCAGCCAAATTTGATTCTATCCATCTACAATTGTATGCAATGATGGTCATTACATGCTTGCTCAAAACTACCAGTCAGTGCACATTGATCATATTTACCTCAGGTTGCAAGCCCTTGTGTCTCTATCAAGGCTTGATCTGAATTTCCAGTCAGCCAACTTTGATCCTATCTATCTACAATTGCAAGCAATGATGGCCATTGCATGCTTGCCCAGAAATGTCGAGCAGTGTATATTGATCATATTTACCTCAGGTTGTAAGCCCTTGTGTATCTTTTAGGGCTTGATCTGAATTTCCAGTTAGCCAAATTTGATCCCATCCATATATGACTGCAAGCAAAGATGGTCCTGGAGTACATGGTCAAATAAGTCAGCCTTCATCAGAATTCTGCAGCTAGCAGAATCTGATATGATCCATCTATGGATGTAGGCAATGACAACCAATATAGTACACATGGTCAGATCAATCAGTTAGCCAAGTTTGCTCAGAATTCTCAAAGAACTGCAAGTATGACATTACAATATGTACTGTCAACATTGTGACACAGTGTGTTCAAGTCAACCATAGGCTACAATACTTGTTTGATTTGCCAAGTTTGACCAAAGTATTCAATTTTTGAAGCCTTGATCATGTCCATATCCAGCTGCAATTTCTGACACACATTATGAGCTCCACCAACAGTATTGGTCAGTTTGTATGGATCATCTACATCTAAAGGTGGACTGACTGATGCCGAGGTATTGTTTGATCAGAACTGTCACTCTGCAATACTATTTGGCTTATTGACAGCATACTAGTAGTACAAAGTGATGACCCTGCCACCACCCGTATGGCCTACAGCATCAGTTTGCAGCGACAATCCCTGTGTTTCGAAACATGTTGCTACTAGCAATGCTAGCTTAGCACAACAAATATGTCAAGAAAGACATTATAATTTATCAGATTGTCGAGGTCTAATCAACAGGGGATGTAACACGTAATGACTACAACGAAGCAGATGAAGAAGCCGCAGCTGCAGCTGCAGCCCTCTCTTTTTGCTCGGCACGCTTCTCACGGATTCTGGCCAGAGCGCTGTCCTTGGATGGCAAGCGCTCGACATCCGTGTACAACGGGAACACTTGTCTATTTACGGCAGTTAGTAGTCGCAAAAATAAAATAGAATCATCTAAGATTACCTGTTCCACCACGTCAAGAGTTGGTCGACCTCATCTTTTTCCTCAGCGTCGCCCAGTAAATCCACGAGGCTTGAATAAAACCGCTCGGAATCAGTCACAAGGTCGGTACGAGAAAACACCTGAGCAGAAGTAAGAGCAAAACGTGTCTGAGGGATAAACGAAGACCTAGGTAAGTACGGTATGCACGCTGTCCATGAGACTCAAACAAACCTGCGTGGCAACATAAGCAATCGATGCTTTAGTTACGGCGCGCATACCGTGGATACGCGCGTTGCCCGAACGAGTCGCCTTGGGTTCCTGGTCGACAGAGCTGGGAGATGTAAATATATGTTTGAAGGCCTGAGAAGGATATGTCACGGCGAAAAATAAAACGCACATCAATTAACTGTGCTACTTACTGAAACGAGAAGCCCGCTACGTAAAAGCCCGTTCCACGGGTCCTCGGGGTCGTAGGAGTAGTTCGCGTACAGGAAGATGGGCCATTGATCACCCGCTACCTGGATTTGACCATTGACAAGCTTCGACCTAGTTCTGTTGGAGGCATCGGGTAATGCAGATAGTCAATAGAAATGAAACTGACTCGGTATTTTCCCAGTCAAGGCCAGCGGGGCAGAGCAATGCTCCAGTACGTTCGTGATTGAAGCCTCGTCCGGATTTGACGTTGCGAGGAATGTGCGGACTTAAAGACTGGCCTTTGGGCGTAATCCAGTCGATAATAGCGACTTTCATACCCTTCGTGTCATCAGCCCGGGCACCGTTTATGCCTTTCTGAATCTGCTCAACAGCGATAAGTAGTAAGAAAATCTTCAAAAAATAGGTCGCATTACCAGCTCGCCGATCAACATCACCTCATCCTCGGATGAAGCCATGAGACGCGCCTCCAACCCTGACGCCATCCGAAGTAACTCCTTGAATATGCTATACTCCTTTCTTTCGCTGGCCAATACTCCTGTTAGAACTATGGGGAATCGTATAGAGGTAGGCATGACATACGTAGCTGTCAGTGACGCCTCGTCATCACTTGCACCCTCTGATATCAACACAATACCGTTGGTTAAAAGAGTCTGAACGTTACAGAAAGCATGTAAAGCTCTTCCGAAGTGGCGACCGTGGTGCACGAGGGGGTCCTGGGTTGTTCTAGATTCCAGTGAGTCACGGGTCACGCGGACCAGGGTTCTAACAAATTACGCACGGCTTTTTCCGGGGTCCTAACTCGAGCGCACTTTGATGGCGACTACGTTTCTGCCCACTTGTTGCCTCACTGGAGGAGTCGTACTGGGAATGAGCAGACATTATAAATCCAGTGAATGGATGATGCGAGCAGCAGAGAGACGAGAGAATGATATTGCGACAGGCCCATAGAATTGCCTCCTTTATATAGCTTGCGAGTCAAAGGGTGGGCTCGGTCGATATATTCCCAAATGTGGTAGGTTACCGTAGGCGTTCACAAACCTCGCCAAATAGGGAATGGGCGGTGAGGTGGTGTCGTGACAGCCAAGAAAACGCCAAAAAAGGAAAGGTACGGACCTATTGGGGTCTATAAAATATTCTCGTGGTTGTAGCCCAAAGCAAAAGGAATAGATTTTAGACGTCCGATGCAACTCCCAAAGAAATAGATTTAGTTGCATAAAAGGACACAAATCAGCTGTCTTCATCGAGTCAAATACAACATAACTGTCAAGTCAGTAGTAGTTACTACGCCGGCTCAATAACATAGAAATAAAAAATCACCAAAAGAACTGAGACCTGGGTCGTTGTACTATGACCTTCTATGTAAATTCGCCTTGGGACTTGTAAATTGTAGCATAAAAAGTAAACAAAAGAGAAGAAAAGCCCAGGCCGGCGCTTATATGACTTGTGAATCGAAATGTGAGCAGTGCGATGCCATGTCTATCACGATAAATTGACGAGACCTAAATTGCGAGTACTAGTGTTGGCAGTCAGCTTAGCGAGATACAAGTAAAGGAAGTGTGAGTAGGTTGGTTGACCAATGATCTCGATGATACCACTCGCATAGACATCGAATTCCTGCTGCGCTGCTTCAAGCGTTTGTCTTGCGGCTTCCCTCTTCGACAACGCCTCGCACCAGCGCTGGGTCATCTCCTGGTGAGAGAGAGGTCGGTCCGGTATGGTTGACTTCATAATTGAAAGGTGTGCCAATGGTGGACATCAGAGTTGAGGTGGGAAAAAAAGAGCATACCGATTGGTACAAGGCCTCCCGGACATCATGGAAACTGTACCTCATGATCGCAACGACATCTGGTGGTGTATTGGCAGAATTGATAGGAGCACACGTTTGTTGTGCTGTTGAAAGGAGGGTCGACGATGCTTCTGTCACAGCTCGACCATGTAATGGTGTAATGAAGGCCCTAGGGGGAGATCCACTAGCAGCTCTGAGACTGGCATCATGTTCCTTGAGCACATGCATGGCTCTTACTAGGTACTTTGAGAGTCTGGCGTAGTTCAAATTCGGCGAGCGTGAGAGTATGGAAAGCGGGCGCTACCGTACGTGCAAACTTTGTTAGGCAAAATGCAGAGTGGGACATCGAACGGTGCCACTGAGTGACTGAGTACAAAAAATTAAATACCCACACCACGTGCTAAAACCTTCGGGTTCAAGTGCTCGAAAGGCTACACAGTAATCTATCTCGCACATTGAACATCTGAGACGATCGCGAGCCTGATGCATACCTTCTTTGGAACCAACGATTTATCCTCGAGTGGTGGTTTCAACCTGCGGAATGTTAACAGCCTATAGCTAGCGTTCACAAATGAACCAACTACATCAACGACTTTCTTGCACTCTTCGATGTTCTTGCAAGCCAAGAGTTGGTATTCTGAGAAATCCCCTTGAAGTGCAAAGTTGTGCACGCCATCCTTGAGTGATGTATCTCGATTGCGTGTACTCGTAATTAAAATTCTAGCGGCCAACCCTCAGTCCAGTCAGTCAAATCTAACATGAAGAATTATTGCGTACCGCTCTGAGTAATCCGCCGAATAAGTGAAAATCCTTGGCACGAGTCGTCTTGGCACCATGTTGATCGGGAAGGGGTGGAGAAACCGTCGCAAAAATGAGATGGAAACGGTGGCCGTGGGACGCTTCCATTCCGCCGAATTCGGAGCCTCTAGTAGGCTCCCCGATTTTCTGACACTTGCCTTCAACCAGTTCACATACTGTGCGGGGTCTGAATGAAGCCTAGGACCTTCAACCTGCAGAAGCTTGTTGAAGCTCGTACTATTTGACAGCTGAGCCTCATGGGGAAAGGCTCCAGCTGGAGCCACTGGTGCACATTCTTTTGACGACATCATGGGTGGGTTGATACTTGCTAGGTTTCGTTTGTCGGAGCTCTCGAAAAGGATTTAAGGTGAATTAGTAAGCAGTGATTACAGACATGTTATCGAGATTCTAGAGACCGTTTGCGTGGGGTTGTTACAGGTGGGCTAGCACGGCAAGTACAACGCTTGAGCGAAACCGACTTGTTCTCCTCGAACTCGATGAGCAGGATGGGTAGCTGTCAATGCACCGACATCAATTCACGCTGCATGTACCTATTCGTAACCGTCGAGTTAACGCACAGACAAATTGAGACAATGTGCGTGCGGAGAAGATAAACGTACAACCACCCGCTATTGAAACTCAACGTTGAAGTCCGGAATGCTACTGCGCTCGACACACATGTCTGGCATCAGCACGTACGATTAGCATGGCAGGGATGACCAATGGCATCCTCGACGCGTGCAGCAGCGATGGCAGGATCGACGGAAACTTGTGCATGTCGATGATCGCCTGGAAGTAAAATTCTATTAGCTTGGAGGTTCACTAGGAATAGGAACCGATGAACCAGGGACATTGTGTACTCAGCTCCTTGCGCCCACACGCGTGATGATCTGTTCACCTCGGCCTCCGAACCATTTGTCCTAGTATATCGGAAGGACTACGTAAGGGAGAACATGAATTGATAGAGTTATCCCCCACACGTAAAAGAAAATGGAAGGGCAACATACGCTACGCTCCTTGATAAGCCGCTCAAAAAACTCCGTCTCCCTGCCATGCCTCGATCCGGCGCACAGATTCGAGGCTTGGCTCGAAAATGACGGCAAACTTTGATTGGAACCCAGCCAATACCTTGTCGTCCGTGTCAGACGACATACGATGCGGCACGAGAAGGTCCTAGTGCATGTCGAAGTCGAGGGCGAGGAGGTCTTGGAGCAGCTCTGCGTCCATTTCTACGTCCACGTCCGAATCGATTATTGAGGTGCGAGTATGAAACCGACTTACGACGCCATGATCTCTTCACTGTCGTCTAACACGACGATCTCCTGGGCTTGCAATGACCCTGCTTGGGCCAAACTCATGGATCCTGTCAATTCGCACTCCTCGCCGCCCGCTCCTTGTCCTTATTCTACAATACACTCGCTCTCCACAGAGCTAACGCTACCGCCATCAGCTGCGGCTTTGGGCGCCAATGTTCCACTCTTACCGTTCTTCTGGTTCGCGGGTCTGCCTTTTCCAGTGCAGTTAGCAACGTCGCCCGTTCTCCTTTCGGTGCGTCGACATTCATCTTGGACAGGACCTCATTGGCGAGAGCAGACGACTGAGGAGAATACTCGCCCGCCCTGGGCGTTTATACTTGTATTATTCGATCCACAGACGAAACTTCCACCGAATAAACTTGCAAGCTTGAAGGTAATGTCGATCACCACCTGCGCATTACCGCGTTCCGCACGTCACAAGTTGTTTCAAGCTCGAGAGTGTGCAGCAAAAACTACGACGAACGCAAGAACAACGTCAGTCAGGCTAATGGATCGTGAGCAACAGAATCCTACAATGTCCCCCGCGCTGCGGCAAGCCTGCGATTACAATATCTCTACGATCTTGATGACGTTGTCCTCAGCAGAGGTGATGCGATGGTAAGATGATGTCGTGCACCGATCTCGGCATCAAGATTCTCGACGAGCTTCTTGGCTGGGAGCAAGATATATGGAAGGTATAGTCTCGGTGGGCAGATAGCGCTAATGGCAGGCAGATGACTCGGTCATAGACGAGCATAGCTCTGAGACATCGAACTTTTCAATTCTGAGATGCGGTCATCTATTTCGGCATGTTCAATGGCGAGCAAAGATTGGGTAGGGGGGTGGGGGGCTTGAGAATGGAATGCAAGGAAGGGGGGGGTATAGCTGTTGTACGATGAAGACTGTGCGGTCTAGGCAAGCACTGTCACGGTCGCCTCGTCCGAAACAAGAGTTTCAAGTGCCTCATCGCTGATTTACATGAGCGGAAACTCTGACAAAAATATACATCACAATCGCGAAAATGAACACCATTTGACAACTCACGAAAGCAAGGAAACATTACGAGATTTCACACTTGGAAATTCGCCAATGTTTAACTATAAACACTCGCATCTTTAGACTCCTCACAGTGAATTTCCCGCTATCTTCGCTTTTGTAAGAACGTAGGTGCTATTAGTCGTGAATAGGACATCACTAGCGTGGTCGGTTACATGTCCAATCTACTCCGAGTCGTATGTCGAGGCATCACGAAAAGTTAGCGAGGCGTTTCTGATAACAGTGATAAACTTTTGATAGAAGAGATGACTGGGACTGCTACCGGTAGGTTGGCTGGAAGACTCTGGTCATGTATTGAGCATGGCTTCGTTGTACAGTTGAAGGGCAGGAAATATGACAACCATGCCAGGAGGCAAGCAGTGAGGGTACGACCGAGCGATCTGACAGGTATCGACAAACAGTTATGGCAGGCCCAGGTACTCCCGAATAACAAGGTATGTACCTACCTTCTGACTGAGGAACGCACCAATCAGGGAACTGAGACGCTGGAGATGTGGGCACACGGCTCGTATAGTTGGAGTACAAGTTCGAAGGGCCCGGGGTTTGGTCACGCTTGTCACAAAGGTGATGCACACGTGATTTTAGTTACTCTCCTAGCAGTACTCGACGTTTCTAACACCACCGTGCACTACATGGCTTGGTCTCGTTTCGATGTGGCCCGCTCCCTGTTGGCTCCGCCTCCGGTGAAGTGTAAATTCCAAGTAGAGCATTTGAAAGCAGATGTATAGCATGCGTCAATCAGATCAAGGGTAGCTCGGGCAATTCGGGGATGGAAGTACTTCGGAATGTGTGTCTGACCTTCAGCGTGACAAGGGACAAATGTATTACAGTGGGATGTAGGGTGGCCAATGCTCCGATCAAGGGACGTCAGGAGGCACATACCCCGACAAGACAATCGTGGTGACCACGAGACGAAGCATCCCATTGCCATCCCGTGCGATATACAGACCATCAAATTCAAGACCGAGCAAGCCCACCATGCCATCAGAGGCTAGGTGCATTGGCAGTAGCAACGGAACTCTGAGGGAATGGAATCATCGCACGGTGCGATAGACAACTGAAAACTACAAACTCTGGATCGAAGACCTTACCTTCCCACTTCAACTGAGTTCGATCTCGAAGAGTCTTCTGAGGATCGCAAGGCGGGTACGGAATGGTAATACCGCAGAATATGGCGAGGATGAAGGGGTTGAACAGGATGGCGATTTGGATGGATGGCGACAGTGCCGCGACGAGTTGGCCGATCGAGACACCAAAAAGCTCCATGAAGATGGTGATCAACAAATTGAAGCCAAGCCCGTTCGAACCGGTAGCACCTTGCCCAAAGTGCATCGGGAACACCGTCAGAAGCCAGTATACGGTCGCACACAGTATCGAGTATGGCATTTCGCCGATGAGCTAAGCGATGGAGAACACATAAGTTACAGAGAATATATCCGACTCGAGGCCTCTCGGATGAAGGTTCCTATGGATCGTGATTTAAGGAGGATGGTCCCACAGAAATGGCAATTTACTTACGTCTGTTGAAGATGAACATAGGCTCAAGTTCGGACATGATGATCGCAGGCAACACAGCAAGCCAGGAACTGTCATGGATATATGTACATTAGACGTCGAGCTTACCCCAGAAGAAAATGGGGCCCACATCGCAAAAACACGGTACTGCAGATCCCGGACGGTAAGTTGAGGAACGACAGGGAGACGAATAACGCAAATAACGCGTGCACGAACAACCTGCTGAACACATAATCCGGAGAACGCCATAGCGCGACATTGTTTCATTGGATGACGGTGCGCAGTTGGTATAAAAAGGACGCCGCGTCTGCACAGTCGAGTCAGAAAAAGTAACTAAACAAAGGGCGATCGTGCCCAACGTCGACGACGTACACGTACGCGTTTGGCCCTTCTCAGTAACGGGGACAGCTAATCCTTTGGCCTTGATCTCGTTGATCTCAGCACGTACTTGCTGGGACTCGGGCGAGTCCGCCCACACGTCTTTCCAGTCCCGCAGGCCAACCCTGGGAGACCAATCGCTTCCAGCATATATTCCGCCGGGTTGATATTCGGAGGGCAGACAGCCCCATGCTTAGAATAATAATATTCCCGAATCACCTGCGAGTCTTTGCCGATGTCACCAAAGTAAACGGTCTCTCCGCCTCGCTCCAACAACAAGAGACGGTCGAAGCTCCCGAACAGCAGACTGGAAGGCTGGTGGATGGTACACAAAATAGCTTGTCCTTGATCTGCAAGTTTGCGCAAGAAGCGCACCAAGTTCCACGCGCTTTGGCCATCCAAGCCCGATGTGGGTTCGTCCAAGAACAAAAGGAGCGCAGGCTTGCTTGCTAATTCGACACCGATAGTAAGACACTTGCGTACTTCGACGCTCAAAGTGAACACGAGCGCCTCCGTAAAATCTTGCAGTTCCAAAAGCCCGATGATTTCCTCAACATACCGATTCTTCCCCTCGATGGACACCTCAGCTGGTTGCCGCAAGTATGCGGAGAATCGCAGCGCTTCCCTAATTGTGGCCGTTCCCTCATGGACGTCCATTTGCTCGGCCAGTGACGACGACAACGATTAGAAAGTGCTGACAGTTAGGGGGGACCCAATGACATACCATAAACAGTTCCGCGGGCAAAATCGGCGCCAATGGGCCTGCCGTCCACGAAAATGTCACCCGAGACAACACTAATGTTTTTCCTCTGCGCGAGGACATCGAGACACGTCGTTTTTCCTGTTACGCCTGTTGGAATCCCCGCAGTCTATAGTGATCCAATGTAAATGTACCTGCGCCAGACGCACCCATCAACGCCGTCAACGTCATGAAGGAGCCTTTTCGTCCCACCGGGTACTGGAACCGTGACATGATAGTTGAGAAGCTCCCTCGTAAACGGCTTCTTATGACCTTGGGTGCTCGCTCTCCTACCAATAGTATACAGATGAAACACTTCATCCGCGCCAGCCGTGAAACGCACTTGGTTTCTTCGCGTGAGCGCCCCTTTGTCTTATCGTCATCAAACTTTTCGTTGCATCGCGCCTTTTTTCTGAAGTTGGATCTCGTTGAGCTCTTTTGTCTCATTGTCTTCCTTGGCATAAATAATCCACCAAATATTTTAGGCTATCAACGGATGGAATTTCCGAGTCAGCGCTCGACAAATCGACGTGATCTGAAAATGTGCGAGGAAGCCTTACCGAAAGATACTCAATCACGATTACCCGGGTGAACAAAAAGAAGACCAGGAAACCCAAAAGAACAACCAAGTTGCGACGCCAGAGGTCAGCAGAAGTGATATCGTATGTGGCCTCAAGATAGTCGTTGCCAATAATAACGTCACTCCCTGACGGTGCACCGAATAGGTGCAAACTTGATTAGGACCCAAAGTGCCCCTAAAACGATATGTTACTTCCTTTCTGATCGTCAAAGACCTGTCAGAAAATGAAGTCACGAACGGGTATTTGGTCACTCCTGGACCATTTCTGGGCACGACGTAAGAGCCATCGCAAATAAGTGACTTGCGCATAAATTCATTTTCCATCGTCCCGGCCCAAGCGTAAGAGTCTCGGGGGATTCAAGTAGGTCTGTCTACGAGTGAGATACCATGATCGGATAAGAAAAAACCAACGAAACTTACAATCCAGAACAACCATCGCTTCATCTGGAACGCGGGGATTATGTAGCCCGTATATTGAATCATGTTTGGGAGGAAGAACGTAGCAAGCCGGAACACGGTATCAAAGTTGCCGCATAGCAACCCAAATGTGCGGAAGAATCCTTACATGGCCAGAAACGCGACGTAGATAAACAGGTGGAAGGTGAAGAATCCGCCAAGCGGAGCGTGCCCTGCGAAAAAAAGTGAGACAGAAACGAAGCAAGACTGGGAAAACGACCCACAAGCCGGACATGAAATATAATATCATGTCGAAAATGAAAACCCGGGTTGCAGAGAAGGGTATGTGTTGGCAAACACCAGCGCAGCGGGACGGTAAAAGCCATAGCCAACCTGTTTGTTTGCCAGTGGACGCCCCAACATCATCGTGGGCATCTAAGTACATATGATTAAAAAATCGAGACTTGAGTTTCTCCAGCAACAGAGGGATACGTACCTCGGCAAACGCCTCGAGACAGCTGGTCAATATTCCAATAAAGATGACGCCTCCACGGGTAAAGCCTCCGAGTCCCTTGGCGGTATCAAGCAAATTCAGGAAGGCAGCACCGATAACAAGCGCCAGAATCTATAGATACAATCAGAACCAAACCTAGCACGAACAAAAAGACGTACGATATCCATTCCGAAACTTGTTGTCAGTTGAAACCTATCCTGAAGACGGACGCGAAATTGCCGGATCGTGAGTGCCTTCACCTGACCAGTGAAACTGAAAGTATAAGGGCTCTTCCGCGACACACCGCGCTTCTTGTCGGCGAGTACAGCATCACGGAACGCTTCTTGGTCTTCTTTCTCGGTCTCCATGTGTTGCTTGAAATCGCCGAGAGCACACGTTGAAGCTCTGCGTAAGTGGGTGATGCATAGAAGGCATTTTCGAGACCTTCTGGAGAAGACGGAGTATCACGCTCCGAGCGATCGTCGGCAAATTGACGTTCATTGGGGTTCGGGGCTGTGCACCCAGATAGATAGTCTGGGGTGCTCTGGCGTGGAAGGGACCGATATTCCAGGTTCTCAAAGTACGTACGGGCCTCCAACGCAGGTCCAAAGTAGACTTGACGACCATTGTCCAACACAAGGACCTTGTCGAACAGTTCGTATATGCTCTCGCTCTCCTGATACCTAAAACGGAGTTCGTTAACAAACCCCCAACGCGCGATGCTTCTCCAACTCACAAACTAGTAAAGGTGGTCTGACCCAGCACGTCAGTCATGAGACGCAAGCTCCTGACGAAATCCAATGTGGTTGACGCGTCGAGACCGCGAGTCGAGTTATCCCAACATTGAACAAGAGTACGAGTTGCCATCACCTCGGCAATACTAACACGCTTTCGCTCGCCACCTGACACACCGCGAACGAATTCGTCGTCGACCAGATTTTGATGGGTGTGCGAGATGTTAAGCATTTTGCATCAGCATGTCCTAAACCATGGTGCTTCCTGGTCACGGTCGGGAGACGACCGTCTGGGCCAGGGGCTTTTGTAGAGAGAGCAAACTTCATGGTTTGTGCGACCGTTAATGTGGATATATGAATATCGCCTTGATTTAAAGCGAGAAATAGACTAATATAGACTATGTCCCGAACGGATACGAAGCAGAGACAGGAAAAGGATAGTAGTATAAAGGTATTACATAAATAACGTAGTGCATAGCATAAGTAGCAAGAAAACATTCGGCATAAACGTCCAATCGATGAAAAACTGTCTCATTAAATCATGGAAAGCGTCCAGCGATAAAAAACGATAATTGTCTATAGTCTTGTTTTTTATGAATGCGAAAGAATGTTGTCAATCGATTGATTCAAGAAGTCCTTGCGATGCGTCAAATCCGCTCTCGGGAACCGAGCAGTTCTGAACGTGCACAAAAGCGATCAGCAATGAGGATACACGCGCAAAACAACAACAACATATTTCTTGGTCACCGTCATCAAGTCCTGCGTGCTCAGATACTTTCTCAGCGTCTCGTACAGCTCCTCGTCCGACGGATTCGGGTTATTGCTCGGCCCTGCGTATGCCGTCGTAGCCATCGAAAACGTCGACATAGGCCGGGCTTGTGGAACACCTCCTCCCAAGCTCAGCGCAGGAGACATCGACCGGTTCATCATCGCCGACATGCGCGGATCAGACGGAGGTGACCTCCCATACGCACCCGAGGCCGTGCCAAACTGATTGACAGGTGCAACCAGCGATAGCCGCTCCTGAGATGGGCTAGGGAATGTCGAGTGCCTCAGGTTCGCCGACACCATGTGGTGGTCTGATACCGCACGCGAACTTGGGCGCGAAGGTGCCCGAAGGTTGGTATCACGGTAATAGTCTCCTGCCTCGGACTGGTACTCGTACACCGAAGGGCGTTGCGAGTCGGGCCGACGAGGCAAGCAAAGTTCTTGCTGTTCTGCTGCTCCGCGCTCAACGAGCTGCTAGACAACCCATCTCCATATATCTCAGCTTCATACTCTGCTCACCATCAGATACCCGCCCCAGTCAAATAGCAACGAATGGCACTCACCACTCCACCTCTTGTACGGGATCATCGATTCGTTGAACTTCATATCGTCGCCGCCAATGATCTTCTTGCTCTTCCCGTCGTCGGGTGTTACCCCAACCGAATTCGTCCATACGCCAGAAAGAGTACAGAGGCAAGAAGAAACTGTAGACCGGGTACCTGAACACGGACGTCAGGCCAGAGCTTGAATCCCCGAACAACCAATGTGACGCACGAAATGAGGTACACGACCATCCAGCCGATAAGCATAAACTCCCGTTGGATGATGATGATGAGGGCCTAAGAAATTATCTCAGCACGCTCCAAACCAACACCAAAAGGTGATCAACCTGCAAACCATACTACACCGCTGCAATCATGGCAATGGAAATGATGGGAAGCGGTGCACTTCCAGTCGAGACTTCAACGATCAAATAGATCAACTGTATATCAAATGTAAGCAAGCGCAATATATAGATCAGAGAAATCTAAAGCAATATGAAGTACTTACATCGGACTCAACAATTCAATACCATAAAACCGACCCCAAAGGTATAAGAATCGCAAGATGCGTCTTCTCGCCACAAAGCTTGCAGCTTCCCCCGTTGGGGTATATACCCTTCTCTTTGTTTTGCGGGCACGCTGAAGCAAGGCGACCCTTTCCAGAGCAAACAAAACACGAAGCAAAAGGGTGTGGATTGTGTAGATCTTCTGGTTTCTTGCAACGAGACAATGTATGTGTCGTCGAACCTCATCTACCCATCGTCTAGTAAGAGACATCGGAGAAAGGAAAACACGAACCTGTAGCACATCCCGACAATGATGTTGTTCTTTCGACCATTTCCCCCTTCACCTACTGCTTTGGGACACTCCTTGGCAGCATGGCCCTTCTCGCGACATGCAAAGCATACCGTGTCAGCCTGGCGATCTGATATTCTCGAGAGTCGACGCTGCTCTGTGCGCTTCTGATAACCACTCAGAGCGACGCCTAGCGGGAGATCAATCAGTTCTTCCAAAGAGAAGAATGAGGCAGAATGTCACTACTCGTCGAGTTAATCCACTGACGACGCTGAGAAAACAACACCCGCCACGAGACCGCATCAGCATGGAACTTGGTCTTGAACGAGGGGAAATGCTTCATCAGCAGCGTCGTCAAGAACCGATCTTCACCGAGCGAGAACAGGTTCTTCTTGTGAAGCGTGTCGACGTGAGCATCGGCGTGATCGTCGATAACGCGATTGGAAATGAAGATTGGATGACCCTTGTCAGCAGTGCGAATACGGTATAGAGTGAAACACCCTGGGAGACAGGACACGGAACCGAACAGACTCTCGAACGCCTTGGCGAGGTTGTGCGAAACGTAGTACTCGTAGACCTGGAATGTATGTCGGACAGAGGAATCATCGGCAGCCCGCATCTTCGAGGCTATCCACGAGAGGGACTGTGAATAGTTAGTTAGTATGATGGAGGTCCAACTTGAACGTACTTTCTCAAGCTCCGATCCCGCCAACGAGTGGCTCCGGGTTGGCTGGCCCAAATACTCATATTCGAGGTGGTGAGCGAACGCTTCAGCGAAGCCAGTCCCCTCAACGGGGTATGCCTGAGGAGGAGGTCAAAAACCCAAACTTAGATCGACGGGTTGGGTCATAAAACCCAGTGCCGAACGCCGCGTTATGGTCGAGCAACAACGCCGACTCGGAGTGGGGATTGGGCTGATCAGTCATGTCAGTGGTTAGACGGGGGGGAAAGAGGCGCATCCAAATGACCGCGTCCAGAGTCCAGGCAATTACATGCTAGATATATTGGGATGGATATCGAGCGTCCGTATTTCTCGTATTCTTCCCAAAGAGGCGTACAGGTAATGGGCCGCGATGGCAACTGCCCAGTTAATTGCTTTAGGAAGGATATCGTCGAAGGGCATTTCACGCTTGACAGTTGGGGCCGGATATCGCTGGCTTCTCCGGTGCGCGGGGTAAACTCCTTGCTGCCCTTGGTGTTCACCTTCGCGAGTGTCTCCGGTCTCGACAAGTCCCATCCAAACAAGCCAATAGCAGCAGACCCGAGAGCGGTCGACCTGCACTACGTATTTAGTAACGTTGGCTTGGATGCTTGATATCGACACTCACTTCCTCAACTCTGGTCTGACGACGTCGAAGCCCCCAACGTACACCAAGATCTCCATACAACCATCTCCGTTCGTCATCCCTCCACCGACTTTCAGATGTTTGAGATCTGTCTGGGAGTCCAGCTTCATGCTCTTCGATACGGCTCTCGTTTGGAAGGCGTCGGCTTCTACCGCCGGACGCGCAATATGTGCAGGCATGATATAAGACGACAACCCTATCCATCGATGTCGTCAGCTCTTCGCGAATATCGGGTACAGTTCCTCAGAACATACCGATAACCAGCCCGGCAGCACCAGGGTCCCAGTAAAGCGCCAGAGACCAGAGCATGCACAAAGTGCACGCCGCCGGTATCAAGGATAGATTGCGCCAGATCGTTTATCTCGCTCGCGGACTTGGTGAATCCCATGGAATCCCGCAGCCTGAAATCTATTAACGCGCTGCGTGTCGTTTGTGAAAACTACGATGCACACCATCTGATCACGCTTCCTGCAACACCGACTGCACGGCCAATACCTCAATAAAGGGTAAGGTGGAAAAGGGATCGAGTGGCTTACTGCTTCCTTCCAAGGCATACACGGGAGCGGCGCCAGCCTGGACCAGATTGGTAAGCAACCTAGTTACCGAGTGTCAGTCACCAGAAACAGATCGAGACGACGAAGGGGAATTTACGTTACTCAATAAGCCATGAGTGCTCCGCACGATTTCGCTGCCCGTGCAAAACAACAAGAACGCGCCGGTTCCATAAGTGCATTTGGCCTCACCTCGCTTTAGACATTTTTTCCCGACGAGCGCGCCTTGCTGATCGCCGATCAGGCCACCAATGGGTATATCTTTCAACGAACCGACTGCGATATGGCCATAGACTTGAGAGGAAGAGACGATTTTTGGAAGAACAGACGACCGAATGCAGAAGAATTTGAGCATCCTGTCGTCCCATTCTAGTGTGCAGTGTATGGAGGTTCATGAAGAGGGCGCGAGACACGTTCGTCACGTCTCCGACATGGATACCTCCTGCTGGCTCTCCAGTCAGGTTCTAAGTTGATCTGTGAGTACATCCATGACCCCAGAGGAACATCAAATCGCTCACGTATGCAACCCAAGATTCCACCGTCCCGAAGAGCAAATCGTCTTCCTCGTGAGCCTTGTGGACCTCTGGGTAGTTGTCGATCATCCACAGCAGTTTGATAGCAGAGAAATACGTTGAGAGCTTCCAGCCAGTTCTGACCAAGCCAAGCGTAGTAAACGAGAGGCGGAAAGCGAACAAGATTTATGGGCTCATATATCGCGCAGAGCATTGACGCCCTCCTCTCCCTTCTTGAATTGACCCGACGCGACTTCAAGACCAGTGTCTGCGAGTACATGTTCGTAATTTGCGACCGTGTTCTTAATCCTCGAGTCCGTCCACACGATGGCTTTGCAGAGCGGCTTTCTGGTCCTATATCTCGTCGGGATCATCCATCTAAAAATCAGCTAATCGGCCCGAGATGTTGGCTTTCGCCGAGAACTCGCTCACCCTGGATGTGCGTTATACTGAAGAAACTCGGTCGGGGGTTGTGCGACGATATTGGCATATCGGTCAAAGATGATGAATCTGACCGAGCTCAGCCTGAGGCTGCAGCCTGCGAGATCAATATCGTGATCAGCTTCAGGGTCGAAGGGGACTGTCGTGATTTGCAAGCGGCAACTCACGTCGTTCCGCAGTCCAAAGAATCAACGAACTCGCCGTGCTCGAGGCGTGTCATGCCAGTGCAGTGAGAGCGAACCGATGGGATTTGTGTGGAGAGGGTTTCTGTTGACTCCGATTCACGCTTTCGTGATTGAGGGAACTTTTAACTAAATGTAGAAATTTCGCTCGATTTAGAAAATTTGTAACGTTTTTGTGTGACGTTGTGTGGAGTATGGCGGTCACGGTCGTCCCTCTATTGACTCAACAGTTTTCGCTTCCTCGGAGTCGGAGACCGGCGCTGGCGCCGCTACGATTGTTTTATGTGGTTTGCTCGACTCTTGATGGCAAGTCTGAGTGGGCAAAGCCGCACGCCGGCGACGGTGGCCCGGCGGCCCGGAACGTCGTCACAACATTATAACCTCTGAAACAATGTATCACATGCTTGTTAACGATTCTAGCGAAAGGACAGTCCTGATGCTACGAGCCTATATAATGTTAAATGTCCTTCTCCGTTTTTGTCCACGCGAATACAGGAAAGGGGTGAGCCTCGCTGTTAAATGTGCCCCCAATGCCAACAGTCCGAGGAAGAAACAAGACAAGCGTTCGAAGGAATGCGATGTTGCAGTCCGGTTTCCGTTTACTGTCTTGTCTATGACGTAACTTAAAAGTAGTCGGCACTGCGGAGAGATGTAGAGGAGATTATTGATAACATGAGTAATGAATCTCAGGTCTTGGAGAGGCACAGTGAAGACGCGGTTAGATGGTAGAAAAAGGAACTATCTGAGCGTGCAGTAAGCAAGAACTGCTTGAGGGTATATTCGTGAGCACTATCAGCGGCGGCCCAACCGGTAGTTTAACTGAAGGGTAAAGGTGAGCGAGCGCCAGACTGTCGGCTGAGACGACATAAGATCTGAAGGCTTGCCATTACGTAGATTCCAAGCAGTTGGATACACGCCTCCTAATAAACTAAGATATCCTACGAGGGGTACATCCATCGTAATTCAAGCTTAGTCACGGTGTAAGCCTACGAAAACCAGGAGTCAGGCCTTCAGGCCTCAGGGACTGTGCGTGCTGACAAAAGGCAATGAAATAACGCTTCCACGATCAACGTATGCTTTCTTCCCTGCGACTTTGCCGAGATATTCGTATTCTATCTGGAAAGAAGCTATTTCTGCGAACATGCCAGGGTTGGATTGCCAATGAGAGTTTGTTGTAGAGCTCGAGAGCATGACGATAAGAGACGGGAAGCAATGAATGTGGACTTTGCGTACTTGAAAGTGTCTACGGCAGACTTGCTGTGGAATACTAAGGATTCCTCAATCTGCGATTCCTTCTTCCCATCACTTGGACCGTTCGACGGGCTTAAGCTGCATCCGGGAAGGGCAGGACAAGCCTGTCTATCGAAGGGAAACAAACGCTGATCGAGCACGAAGAATTAGCCAGAACATCACCCATGACCTGACGTATACGTACATGAACGAATGCTATAGCTGTTCTTTGAGATCTTTAATGTACCGTCGAGATTTCAGTATACTCTTGATTGCATCAGCTTCTTCAATATAGCTTCTTCAATATATAAAGTATTATCTCCACTTGTTCCCTTCCATATCTGTTACTTCATCCGCGCTCCAGGCCCAACGTTCCCACTTTTTCTGTATCCCCGCCTTCGTTCCTCTTTTGCGCGAGATCCCAAGTGGTGAGAACCCGTTCTATTCCACCCGCTACATCACTCAGAAAGCATCGCGCTCCTCGCATTATAGCCGTGAACGCATTACCGAGTTCCCATGGACGAAGAAGTGGAACGTGTCCTTGTATCCAAAGACCTGGCATTTCCTCCCTGAGGTCCCGAGCTTTAATTAGAGTGACTTGAAAGTTTCCGTAAAGTTCGACACGTACCTAAATAGTCAAGGCCCTCTGCGAGAAAACGCAAGTAGTATATGGGAACACAACACATTGCAATCATTGATGTTCGAGTCGATGTCAGAGCGTGTATATTGTGTTATTCGAATCCTTGCGCAGGAAAATCAGACGAAACAATTATAGAACTAACAACGACGACTGACAGAAGTGCTTGTGTTTCGTACAGTCGGCATAAAGTATCCGCATTCCATTACTTGCCGAATCAAAAGCGAGATGGTCTTCTTGTGTGTCCTAATCGCTTTCAATAATTCAATGTCGTGAATGAACGCGAAGACATCGCTCAACGTACCAGCCAAACAAATGATCCTTTGTCCCAATATTTGCTTCAGGAGCGCCTAGGCGAAAAGGCATAATCGATCAGCGTTGCCTGGATATCGAGAAAGTTAAGAACCTTGTTTGCGGTTGATATGACGGACCAAGCCAGCAATGCGATCGGAGGAAGCTGTGTGGCATTCAGATAGTGAGCAAACTGAGATACAGCACCTCTGTAATACCGACCACAATCTTGTTAAACAGTTCCATCATCTCCAACAGATCGTTCCAAGCGATTCCGAATGACTGTACCTGATCTGCAACCTTTGTGCCAGTATCGTGCGAAACCGAAGAGGCCGATGACTGTAGCTGTACGGGAATCATTTCGGTCACCTAGTGACGGTCTCTGCAGCCTGACGATCCGCATTGACGTTTCTGCGCTGCTCGACGACCAAGGCTAACTTGATAAAGCCAGAAAGATCGGCCTCGTCAGAAGCATACATGTGAAGCGGCGCTTCAAACACTTTTATCGCATATATCACGTCAGTGAAACATACTTTGCACGCACAAAGACTGCACACCTCCAGGTTTCGATCGGTCCAGCATGTCCCCAATCGTATCCTTGAGACATCCAACCCACCGGCCCTTTCGGAGGCGCTACATTCTATATAGCACGGCAGAACTTTCGTCACCGTCACTGAAAGGAGTAAGCGTACTACAATCACGGACTCGGACGTGAACCCACAAAAAGAATAAGTCATCCCAATCAGCTTCTATCTCATTCGCGTTCTTCGTCAGCTGCAATAGTGTATTACATGTTGCCTGAAAAAAAGGAACTCGGCGCTGTAAAGAGTTGATTCGGATATCTGAGTCAAAGGCGACTCGAACATGCAATGACCAACATCATAAACTTACTCTTGGCTGTGGTTTTTTTGGTCTGGAATCGGTCTCAGTATGTCCTCCAGCCAGTCATGGAGATGTACTTACACGACTGTATTTGCATTTTAGTAACTGTTGGATGCATGTATAAGTATCTGAAAGGGATGTAGGTGCCAGCGTTCCGTGGGAATTTCTACTCGACGTTTCTACTATGTATAAGTGGATGATACTCGCTTAAGCGGTTACATACCACGACTCGGATAGGTGACCCTTCCTTTACTCCAACGAGTCCATTGAACGCCACGACGTGCCTCTACGACCCGGAGGAGGCCATTTACTACTATGCTTAGATGGAGGTCTCTCGGGATATCTTGACCGTAGGTCGATGCAACGGGACGATTCCACTACACAAGATGAAATCGTGACAATAAACATGCGCCCTACGATACGCTGAATAGATGGATACGGGCTGGAATGCAACGACGATAGACAAACGAGATTGACCAACGTTTACTACATCTTGTTCGCTAGATCTACGCTGAAAACAAGACACCTTGCTCCTTCCACCACCCAGACACATGAGCCACGCATTATCCATCATCGCACAAGCTTGTTCTAAAGTTCCGAAGTTCATCCTTTCCAAACATTCCCTCGCATAGTACGCTCGCGCAGCCAATTTTTTCCGTCGGGCGGTCCGACTGTTGTGCTCCTTCTCGGAGACGTACTCCAGGAATTAACACGGAAGGTGGTGGAAAGACGCCGCCGCACCTGATCATTCTTGCATTCCGAATCTCGATCGGCCAGAGGAAATGAGGCAATGGATCGTCCGCGACACATTCGATCCGCATCTGCACCGCCACTGGAGGATGCATCGTCACTTTGGCAATGTAGGCGCGGTGTTGCGGCTGAGTCTCGCGAGTTGTACATGACCCCGCTCGGGCCCTGTGCGATGTGAAAGGGGATCGGATAGGGAGAAGTACAATGATGGTCAGGTAGTGGTCGGTCTTGGACGCTGGAACCTTGACCCAGTCATGTGGTACTGCTAGTTATTCGGCTGCTGGCTCATTATGAGACTGCTACGGGCATTATGCGGGCTGGTTGTCACCGTTGGGCGAATATCTGAGATCCCTCTCCGATGGATTTGAACATGAGGGGCTCCGCCTCCGGTGAAGTGTAAATTCCAAGTAGAGCATTTGAAAGCAGATGTATATAGCATAGCCCGGGCCATTCGGGGATAGAAGTACTTCGGAACAACTTCGGAATCTGACCTTCAGCGTGACCGTGACAAGGGACAAATGTATTACAGTGGGATGTAGGGTGGCCAATGACTCAGGCTCCGATCAAATTAAAGGGGACGCCAGGAAGCACATACCCCGTGGGCCCGACAACACAATCGTGGTGACCACGAGGACGAAGCATCCCATTGCCATCCCACTGGCATGCGATATACAGACCATCAAATTCTGAACCAGACTGTGGAGTCCCAGTAAGTGGCGTGACATTTTTCAGGTACTAGTAGATGCCGCATCAGAGGCTAGGTGCATTGGCAGTAACAACGGAACTATGAGGGAATGACATCGCACGGTGCGACAGACAACTGAAGCGTGCGTAAGCTGCATTTCCTCGGAATGGCAGTCTCGACTGCCGCCTTAACGTGTTATGTAGGACTAGTAGGTTAGCCACTGGCCAGTGGCAGTTGCTACATAATGTTTATTGTTCATCCAAAAAAAAAGAATTTCAGTGACGCTCAATTACCGTCCTAGGGTATAACCCCACAAATGGACGAAAATGGATTCAAACACAGACCACTGCCTTCTCTCAGACCATCGATGGTGTGGAGTGTGTGTATTCTACTAACTGCAACAAAATATCGGGATGCAGCATCGCAGCGTGTTCCGGTCTGGGGGTCAACATATTTTAGTCAGAGAATTGTAAGTTAGCAATCATTCAGTTGGTCCTTTCTCTAGCCGTCACCTTTGACTTGGCTAGCAAAAGTCAAGGCCAAAGTTGAACGTTAATCAAAAGCAAGCATCGACAGAATTTTAAATACTTACACAATTAGTAGCGTGAAATCTTGAAATCGTCGGCATCATCGACTTGTGGACGACCAAGATCTCATGTGCACTCGATACCATCAGGATAGTGATACTAGAATAATCATGGATTGGTTGATCCGATATAGGAGTGAACACCTCCGTCTACATACACCTGATTATAGAAAACTCTTGTCCCGTATTTTCGAATGCCTTCCGATCGTCGTAATCCGACGCAGTACCTCTCGTATAGAACAATACTGTACACAAGGAGGCGTGAACGAATGTAATCAAACACGAGTAGTATAGGAGGGTGTCGCATGTGACTTACAGTTGACGATGGAGCTGCATACAACTTTTCCGGGTGCAATATCTATAGACAAAGCCCTCTGGGCGATCCTGGACCGTGAGAAGGCCGGCGCCCAGGGCGCCAGCCCGACTCCCTTTTTTGTTAAGTGCGTTTTATTTTATAATTTTACTGTTGCCTAATTGCTCGTCGTGTTACACACAGGTAATGGTGGACCAGAAGTACCGCGACGAGCAGATCATTCACCTGGAGACCACCATGACGGACGTCTTCAGTTTCGTCAGCGACGCCGAACTTCTGAAGGCTATCAAGGCGCACCTCAAGACCATTACACTCCTGTTAGGCTGTTACAACAAGTAACAGAGTGCGCGTTCATTATCACCGCATACGCCAAGCACAAGAACTTTTGTTAGTTGTCGTCGAACCCACGATTTTTGTCGCTTCTGATCTGTATACCGTATATCCAGGGATTCGGACGATGAAATACACGCTCTCTGATATAGATGCCAAGATCAAGGACTACGAGACCAAGTTGAGAGAACTTAAGGCCGCATTCCTGGAGGGTGTGGCTGTACAAACGAGCATTACCGTCTTCCGTATGATGAATACTTTGGAGCATCTTGGTAGGTTCAATCCCTTCGAACTGTGGGTGGCTGCTCACGGACCTGGAATAAAGCGGAATCTGTGGGGCTGAGCGACATGTCATATGAGGATGGTGCTCGATATGTGCGGGAAAAAAGATGCCTTGCAGGGACACGCGAATCCTTACTCCAGGAAATTTGCGATATTCTCAACAACCCCGACAAGGATTCCCCACGCGTCTGCCAGTGCTTGCTCACTGGTATGGCTGGATCGGGCAAGTCTGCGGTAGCTCATTCCATTGCACGGCTGTATGACGGGCTAGAGCGACTAGGCTCGTCGTATTGCTTCTCCAGCGCCGACGTCGCGAGGCGGAACCCCCGGAATCTATTCAGCACGATCGCACGCGACCTGTCTGATCATGATGCGCAGTACTCACGTGCTCTTTGGGGAATCGTGAAAGACAATCGAGCGCTTCGCACCTCTATCTCACCGGAGGAGCAGATCGAGCGCCTCATTATCGAACCCGGTCAGCGTCTGGACCCTATCGGACCATTGGTGATCGTTATCGACGCCCTCGACGAAAGCGGCGACCGAGCCGATCGCAGGCAGCTGCTGCAAGCCATCTCTAGGCAAATTTCCGACAACACCCTCCCAGCCAACCTTCGCTTCCTGATCACCTCTCGACCCGAGAGTGACATCCTCGAAGCATTTGCAAGTGGTTCGCATTTCGTCCATAAGCGAATGGGAGACATCTCGGAGAAAGATGTAGACGAGGACATCAGGAAGTTTATTCACCATTCACTCAATCGGTACACGGAACTCGAGGCCAGGTGGCCTAAGCAAGAGTGGTGTCGATTGCTTGTCCACCATTCTCAGCATCTGTTTCAATGGGCTTCGACTGCTTGCGGATTTATCCAAGGAGAGGGTGCCCTTGGTGTCAGTCCCTCGAAGCAGATGAGGATGCTTCTAGAATACGGAGGGGATACCGTGATCCACCCTCTAGATAAACTGTACCGAACCATTCTCGACCAACTGTTCACACTTGATGAGGCTCGACAATCATTCCGTGATGTGATGGCCATTGTGCTAGCGCTTCAGGAGCCACTCTCATTGATGTCCCTTTTTGCACTGTTCGGGTTTGATGAAGACCTCCGTATTCGGGAGATAATCAAGCCTATGGGATCATTGGCACCCACAGAAACAAAGGCAAAATCTCGACGTAAACGCTCCATGGAGATACAACCACCCTCCACGACCAATGCACGAACAGATTCAGCAGGTTGTGATATTGATGAGGAAGACCGGGACATGGTGGAAAATGGGTGGGAAGTGGGTAAAAGACACGCGAATGCTCGTCGCGAAGAGCAACCGAACCCGGATTGATTCACAAGTAATCTTAAACAGATCCGCATCCAAGATCACACAACCCACGTCCGAAAATGGAAACAAAACCTCTGTCTGACCTTGTCATTCCCACGAATTAATGCTTTGCATACCTGTCCCTACGGTCCAGGAATATTTTAAGTAAAGGCTAAAGAACTGCCTAAAATCAGACATACTATCACCTACCCCCACTTCGGCACCTACCCCCAATTCGGCACAACACAAAATACACAACACTTTTGTCATTCTATGGTACATATATTAATTTCTGTACTATACCTGTGTCTCCGAAGTTAAACGAGAAAAAACGATGCAGTAGTTCTTGAGATCGTGCAGTTGACCTGCGTCACGCCAGTTGTCACTCACCGAGCACTTGCCGAAGCGGTGTTTAAAATATGTGGCTCTGCCGGGTGGCTCGGAGTTGTTTGCTGTATGACGTTGGAAGGGGCGGAGTCTGAACCCAGCTGTGTGACATCCCGTGCGAATTCGTGACCGCCGATTTGAGGGTAGGTGCCGAAGTGGGGGTAAGGGATAGTACATGACGCCCAGGAGCTGGAATGGGTGCAGGGTTATTGTTCCTGATGCGGCATTTATGCGGTATGTACTACCGTACAACGGGTCGACTCAATGATTGATGCGGTGGGTAATTGCTTATGACGTGTAAACACAAACTAGTGCTTAACCCCACTTAGCAAGGCTTGGCTCACCGCTTAGCAGGCCTTCTCGAGGCTCTCTTGGCAATCGTTTCCTTAGCATTACTTATTGAGAAAGCGGCGCGTACCAGGTTTTAAGTATACGGATCTCGTACTAACCCAAAATTTCTGCTCTGCAGATCATGAAGTCCAATTCCCCCACGGTCTTGGCAGGAACTTATGATTCGAACCATGATGCAGAATGGCTCAGGCTGGCCAGGAAACATCAATGAGTAAAGCGTTCGGCTGCGTGTTCAAATTCTGCTTATGGCTTAGCTCGTCACCAACGGTTTGAGACTCGTGACGGCTTGAGACAGTCAACATATAGTTAAATTCGGCTTGGAACATTCCTCGAACCAAGCAGAACGTCATGAGATCAAGGAAATCATCTCGTTAAGCTTCCAAATCAGTTGGAAGTGAATTGTTCCTTGGATGCCGGCAAACCCAATGAAATACATGGTGCGTAAGATTGGAATGTTGTGGCAACATTCCTCTCGGGTCTGTTCCGCTCGACATTCGGTACATGCTCGGTAGCGTAATGTCAGGTCACATATAGCCTAGGCTCTGATGGCATATACGATCAACAGAACGATAAAAAGGCAGCGTGCGTGCAAGTTCTTCTTCCACGTTCTACTCTCTCTTCATCATTCAGGATGTTTCTGAGCACAATCGGTCTGCTATCGATGGCTATATTTGGCCACGCGTCATCGCAGTCACGCTTAGGTTTAAGCCAGCAATCTGCGTGCGCTGCGCCGCGTTATAACGACCAAGGGTCGTTTATGCCCATGGGGGACCTGAGCGCCCTTTCGGTCGACAGCTTTACCACTCTCGGTCACCCTTCCTTCCCGGGGCACAGCGTCAGAATAAAGAAGACGGAGTTTATATGCGACGGGAAAGACTTGAACTCGACGTCCGTGTACTCTTCACACTTCATTCTTTTTCAAGCTTACATGTTACGTCTGGCAGTGCTTATACCGGTTACATCGACGCCGGAGCGAGACACCTCTTTTACTACTTTTTCGAGAGCCGCGGCAATCCCCAGAAGGACGATGTCATCATGTGGATCAACGGTGGTAAGTGTTTGACTACAGTCATCGATGTACATACAAATCTTCGTTACGTTGACAATGTGATTTGGCCCATCACAGGTCCCGGGTGTATCTCCAGCATGGGTTTGTTCATGGAAAACGGTCCGTGTCTGATTACTTCAGACAAGGGCCCGACATACAACCAGTATTCGTGGAACAACAAAGCGAGCGTGTTCTATGTTGACCAACCAGTCGGCGTCGGCTATTCGTTCGCTGACAACGATGAATACGTGGTACGCAGCGCTTCCTTTTGACTTGGCCGACGATACGATTGACTGGACGTTATGCCTACATGACTGTTTGACAGAGCACTACCGAAGAAGCTGCCCGAGACATTTCCGCCTTTATACACATCTTCTTCAGCCACTTTAAAGACTTCCAGGGTCTTCCCTTCCACATGTCTGGGGAATCGTACGCTGTGAGCATCAGTATCATTGACATGATGGACTTCGTCTTCGAGATATACCAACAATATTTCTTTCCAGGGTCATTATCTCCCTATCTTTGCAGCCCAGATCTACGATCGGTATTTCCAGGACGGAAAGGAGAGCAAAACCCACGTAAACTTGACGTCTCTTATTATTGGTAATGGTGATAACCTCGAGTGTTCGGTGCGACTGACTGACCGTGGTCAGGAAACGGTTTGGTTGACTACGTCACGATGTACCCTTCGTACTATGATGTCCAATGCACGACTGCCTCTACCAAGTTTCCACTTTCAGATATCAGGTGAGTCAGGCGCGTCTTTCATAGATGTCAATGACACCTTTGAAAAAGTACATGCCTACGCATGAAGGAAGCTGTGAGAGCCATCGTTATCATAAACGTCCGCCAACTGATGCTTGGGTATAGATACCTCGGTGCCAGAGATGGACCCAGGAATCCTGTATCGATCATTTTGACGCCATGAGCTGTGCTACAGTTCGTGCTTTTTGTCAGAAGGAACTCGCGGATCCATACAGCAATACTGGTACGCCCTGCTGCAATGAAATCTGGACATGGGGCTGATGGTCGCTAATTGCCAGGATTGAATCCATACGACATCAGGAAGAAGTGTGAAGGCCCTCCAGAGGTCCACTGCTACCCTGCTATCAAGTAAGTAACCATGGATATTCTCCACGACATTAATGCAAATTATTGTATTTCAGATACATGACCGACTATCTTTCCAAGCCTGAAATTCGCAAACAGTTCGGTGTGAACGATACTGTCCCGAAGGAAATTCTCGTCTGCGATGACAGTGTCGGCAATGCATTTGCCGCATCGTTAGATGAATATCATGAGACTTACACCCACATCGCTCAACTCCTCGACCGTGGCGTACGCGTGTTGATTTATGTCGGAGATGCCGATTGGATTTGCAACTGGATCGGCAACGAACGTTGGACACTCGATATGGCTTGGAGCGGACAGCAGGAGTTCAAGGGCCAACCTCTGAAAGATTGGTCCATTGGTGGGAAGCCCGTCGGTAAGACAAGGAGTGCAAAGGGATTAACATACGCTACCATCGCTGAAGCTGGACACATGGTGGGTCCATCGTCTAGAGTCGAGATGTAGAACTCACCGAAAGGACAGGTTCCACTTGATAAGCCGAAAGAAGCGCTAGAGCTGGTCGACAGGTGGTTGGCCAACAAACCACTTTGAAGGCTACAATGCGCGTGCTGGACAGACGAACCCAATGATATAATGCCAAAGTGAAGATCGGAGCCCGTTGAAATGGAAGTGTTGTTCTCTCTGTACATGTGTTGATTGTGCAATGATAAGTTGGTTTTGTCACACACTCCTCGGCAGCGAGGATACCCTGCAAGGAGATAAGGGCTGTCGACTAGGAAACGCACTAAACATGCATATTAATGAAGTGCGCGTTGTGTGATCGAGCTGGCGGTACCGATCAAGAATGTGTAGGCATTGAGGTCGACGAACGTTTATCACAAGAGGGCTAACATTGTGTTACATCCGAGTCGAAGAGCAGAATTGGCGCACTTGGGAACGACGAGCGATTGTGTCGAGTACTGTGGACAAGATAAAGTCATTTCAGCTGTCAAGCCACCTGTTTGCATGCGTTCTTGGTGAATAATGTGCGACGGACGTGCGGAGCGGTCCGCATTGGATGAAACTGTAACCCTAGACAACAAACGACGAGGACTCGATTCGATATTGGGAGGACGACGTCCAGCTGCAGGAGGATCGTAGTATGTAAACACAGGGTGCTGTGTCAGGTTGCGAGGGTCTGCGACACAATTCCTTGGCAGGGAGAAAAAATAGGCACACGTTATAAGTTCAAGTGCGTGCCAAGGTGGACAACTTACTATATAAACTTGCGCTAGCGGAACCTAAAGGAGAAATTTAAAGGTACATTGAATAATAATGCCGTTAGTCACCGGGGCTGTACGATAATTTGGTGGGCATAATGCATGGCTGTGCGGCGCTCAATCATTCTCGTCACATCGCGATGAAGGAGATCCGATAGATAGGCCTTATCGCGAGATACGGAGATCAGCTATCTGTTAGATATCAATAGGCTATCGACGAGAATGTGCGAAAGAAATGCAAGAGAGTACATAGAAGGCGAACGCGGAACTCGGGGCGCTTGAAGTTCTCCCTCGGTGTCAGATACGGTGTGATTGGTTATTACGCGTACGCGAAACCGGCAAAAGATTCAGGTGCGGCGCGCTCGCATCGTTGGCAAGACGACAAGAGCGTGTTAAGTCAAAGGGACGTAAAGAGCTGCAGGGGAAGTTGAGTGCTCGCCGGACGCACCTAGTGGCGGATTATCAGCCTCGAGCGAACTCGAGCGATTCCGATGGCGAGCAACTTCAAGTTACTGTGGCGGCCGGGCCCCACGGGATCTCGAGGAGAGGGGTCAGATTGAGAACGCCGTTTTTCGCAAACGCATAACTCCGGAGAGCGTGTCATGAGGAAAGAACGTGTTTCATCGATCCCTGAATTCTCTAGTAAGTACAGTTATGATCCGTACATATATAAACAGCGAGGTACTCGTTTGGCAGCGGCGCCGAGTTTTCTCTCCACAGTCTCCACTTTGACTTCCGACTGACGTAATTCGGTCAATATCACTATTACTCGGCCCCTGCCAAGCTTTGCTCTTCAAAAAGTCACTCACGACGACCACTTTGACCTCCTCCTAGACGTCCAGTTGAACGTTCGCGACCCCGCACAGTCTGTGCGTTAGTTCTTCCTCGGTCGAACACCATGTTGTTCCATCCGGTCAGCCTCTCTCACAGTCTCTCACATCACTTTCCCAACTCGCTAACCCTAGAATGTATTAGCTTAGTCCAACGATTCCACACATCGCGTACGCGTGCTTGGGCGGCTTCGTCGTAGTGGTCAGTTGAATCCTTCTCTTCTCTCATTTTCATCCGAAATGAATGCCTCCGTCCCAGTTTGGCATGTTCTCGCTGTTTATCCGCGAAAAGGTCTGTCTTGTTCCCACCGCCTTCATCGTGATCCTCATCCTCGTCGTCTCCACAGTTGTACATAGGGGAAGCCTGCTGGGCATTTCTCTTTGGTGTCATTATAGGCAAGTCTTTCGCGTGCCCTTTGACATTTCATGTCAACACTTATCATCCAACCCAGGACCCTATGGTGCTGGTGTTTTCGATCCTCGCAGTTGGGCCAACGGTAATGAAGAAACGACGAATACCATCACCCTCGAGTTTACGCGTGTCGTCCTCGCTATCGGCGTGTTTGCCATCGGCGTAGAGCTTCCAAAGGCCTATGTCGCCAGGCACTGGAAGAGTCTGTTCTTTCTCCTCGGTCCCGTTATGGCTTGGGTACGTCGAGTTCATTCCGGCATTCGCATGATTTTTGAAATGTTACCCATAAGGGCTGGTTCGTATCCGCAGGCTTAATTTATGCCTTCGTTCCGGGCCTCGACTTCCTTTCTAGCCTTGCCGTTGGTGCGTGTCTTACTCCAACCGATCCTATCCTTGCCGCGGCAGTGGTTGGTGGAAAGTACGCAGACAAGCACGTGCCCGCCCATATCCGCCATCTACTGTCCGCGGAGTGTGGATGCAACGACGGAGCAGCGTATCCCTTTCTTTTCATTGCCCTTTACCTCATCCTCGAGTCTACCCCTGGTCGCGCTGTTGAGGACTGGATTCTCTACTTGTGGCTATGTCAGTCTTTGTGTTCACCATGGGGACCTTTGCTCACGAAAACGTCTAGTCGAGATCGTTCTCAGCGTCGTGTTTGGATCGGCATTGGGCTTCGGCTTTCGTTACCTCATGAAGTTTTGCCAACGTAACGACCTGATTGACCGTCAGTCGTATGTTGCGCAGTACGTCTCGCTCGCCTTCCTCACTATCGGTATCATGACAATACTCGGCTCCGACGACCTCCTCGCCGCCTTTTGCTGCGGTACCGCCTTTGCGTGGGACGGTTTCTTCAACCGACAGACAGAGGAAGCAGTGTTCAGTTCAGTAATAGACTTGCTGTTCAACGTTGCTTCGTTCGTGTACGTAGGTGCATGGATGCCATTTGATAGCTTCACCAACGAGACCTTGACACTGAGTGTCCATCGCCTTATTCCCGCCGCTTTGCTCATCTTGGTCCTCAAACGACTTCCGGTCATGATAGCCCTCTATAAATTCATACCCGACGTCAAGACCTTCCGCGAGGCGCTCTTCAGCGGTCATTTCGGACCGGTCGGCATTGGTGAGTCAATTACGTTTCACACTTGCCTGCACATTACTCTGACGACCTGTCTCCCTTGTCGTGTTTTCAGGAGCCATATATATTTCCACCTTTGCAGTAGGGTATCTTCCCAAAGCTTCCAACCCTCCCGTGAACCAAGCCGAGTTTCTCGCATCAACGATACAACCAATCATCGCTTTCATCGTGCTCTGCAGTGTCGCTATACACGGGCTGTCAATCCCATTCTTCTCGCTGGGACGTCGCGTTCACTCCGTCTCCTCACGAACGTGGTCTCGTCATGCGACTGGACCCGACTGGACCACTCTCACGCGACACGTCACGCGCGGCGAGGACGTTGTCATCAACCGGGACCGCGACGCGAGCACGATGGAGAACGGTCGGGCCGGTCTCACGGAGGAAGAAAAGACAATTATGGAGAGCAGGCGAACGAGCTCGGAGGGCAAGCCTCAGCAAGAGGAGGGGGGCGAGCCCAAGACGGAAGACACGCTCAAGAGTGACGATGTGGGGAAGGAACAGATGCCCCCGGACGGGACTGAGACCACGATGGAGTGGAGAGAGGGCTCGGACAAGATCGTCGAGCGACGGGCGGGACCCGGAGAAGAGGTGGGTAACCGGACCGGATTTCTGTATTCGACGTGTGTGCTAGCTGCTGATGTTTTGATGTCGAGGTTGATGTCGAGGTCGTCCGACATGCGTTTGCGCACGGGGGTTCTGGTTCGGCGGTGGCGGGCCCATTGCGAACGGCGCATCTGTACATTCAGCATCTCCGACACGCTCACGAGGGCGCTCAAGCCGCTCAGAAGACCACGGCCCAGATCGAGGAGGGCTCGCGACGCCATGTGCTCCCCCCTGCTAAAGAATTTGATGGAACATGCAAGGATCATGTAGACGCTGGAGAACCGAACAGAGTCATGGCCACGACGAATAATACCGCGGAGGGTGAGCCCCCCGATGACGACGACGACGAGGCATGGGCTTCTGAAGATGATGGAGATGGAGACGATGCGACCGTGGACACCGCTAGTGAGCCTTCTGTTGTACAGCAATCGTCGGCGGACGGGCGCAGGACGGGCGCAAGACAGAGAAAAGGCATGCACCCGGCCGGCGCTGCTAGTCTGCACAAGAAGGGTCGGAGGCGATCTTCAGGGAGCGTCGAGCACGGCAGCCACGCCACCACGCCTCAGGTTCGCTCGCCGGCGTCATTCTCTGATGCGACGCCAACACCGTCTCCCACTCTCACGTCGAGGTACACTCCGACGCTGACTCCGACAGTCCCGACCCCATATGAACGAGCGATGCAGGACGTCTTGCCCATGCCTGTGTTAATTCCAGAGGAAGGAGTGGATCGACGCGGGAGGAGCGCGCGCCAGGCGGAGCGCTACAAGGGTGGCACTCTGTCGCCGCGCTCGTCGATACTGCATCGGCGGCTCGAATCGCTCCGACTGCAACAACCGTCGCGCGATGCATCTCCGGCCCGATCTATCCGATTCGCGGACGAGCAGCAACGACCGGGCTCTGCCTCTGGTTCCGGCTCAGTTTCAATTTCGGGTTCGGGTTCTGTCTCGGGTTCTGGCTGGACCTCAGGTGGGGCTACGACAAGCCCTTCACACAGTGGAAGCGGAACGCCACAAAACGAGCCTTGGTTGCCTGCCAGCCATGTGGAAGATTCACCCGTGGACGAAGAAGATTCCGAGTTTACGAAGGGGAGAGTCACTTTTGAGCTTCCTACGAAGCGGTAATTAATCTTTGCTCTTTTCTCTCCTCGAGCCGAGTCGTGCTGTCGTATTTGCTTTGCCTTTCATCTGCACGTCATTCGGGAGCCTTAACCCTACGCCCCTTTCCCTACCTCCCCACCTCTCAACGCAATCGTTATCTCATCCAACCTATGCCATTACGAAGCGCATCCACTCTTGACGACCCACTGTGTCTTATAGAATCCTCCTGTGCACTTAGCGAAGGGATGTATACATATATATATATATATATCTCCACATAGACTCGCATCGACCAATCACTTGCTTATGTACATACACACACTCCGGCCGTATCTCTATGCATGTCCCCGCGTTGTTTATTATTCACTTGCCTACGTATTATTGTCTCTTGATTAGCTCGCATAGGGTAGTCACTGCAAACGATAAACGACCCGCTAGCGTGACCTAGACTCGCCGCCCCTGCCACCTTTACGCTTTTCTACGCCCGACGCCATCCCAGTCCGATCATAATGTGACTCATCCAGACACAGAGACAGACCGACAAGCCTACCCAACAGCACGAGGACGAACGCGCGAATCCTGCCGAGCCACGCTCCGCTCGAGCCACCCGAACACAGCCACGGCAAACCCACCCACCTCCCGAGCGAATCGTCCGGCTTGGTCTGCAGATTCCGCAGACAATGTCGAACGGCGTCTGGATACCCTCGATGTTGTTCCACGACGGCGGCGGCGCGTATGCCTGACGTGATGATCCGTCTGCGTTGAAGCCCCATAATACCCGAGCCACGCGCCCGCGTAGTACAGGATGGGCGTCTTCGGTCCTACGTCGCGTACATTTATCTCTTTGATCGGCGATGGCCTGCGAGAACGGCGGAGGTGGTTGAAGATCGGAGGGGGGAGGATAGGATGCGTGGATGACGATGTATGTAAGTGACCAAACGGGGGCATGCATGCACATGTGTATTAGAGATCCTAGGAGCCTCAGCTGAGGAGGTGGGGACCTGTGGGGACTCAGTACTAAGCGTCCAACACACGGTGGGCGTAATAGTACCGGATCCAAGATTCTAGCCGTGATCACACGATCAAAGTTCAACAAGTGTCGCATCAGCGATCTTGATCTCGACCCTGCAGTCGTGGGCGTTTCCGACGGGCGATAAGTACATTGGAAAGAAGGGCCTCCACATGATACTCGGATCGAGTGGACGCAAAGGCTGATGAAACACGCTCCTTAGGCCGTTGCCCGCCCATTCGAACTTTGTCCCATGGTCTCTCAACACGCTGATTCAATGTCATTTCGGTCGGGATGATAGCATTGCAGAAACGCTCATCAAAGCTTTCAGTGAAACCACCAGTGAAAAAAAAGGACAGTCACTGAAAGCAAATGTCTTTCAAAAGTTTTCAATCTCTGACACCTTAGCTTTGAACAGATGGACTTCGTGATCGCTGCGTTCCTTCAGGAGCTACGGTTGCAAAATGGTTTGTTTGGTCTCGACCGGAAGATGAATTTATCTGAATCGATCAGCCAACCTCGCCTCAACGGGGAGAGACCCGGTTGAATTTGCCATCCGCTCTTGACTCCTGTGTATTTGGCCAAAGGTTTAATTAACCCTAGTGCGTAACTAACGTCATCTCCAGATTTCGTCTTTGAGTTCTTGGTCCTGTGAACTTGAACTTTGCATAGTTCCAGTAGTAGCCATAAACGACAAATCCATCGACATTGTCCACCAAAACGAGTCTCGCCAACGAGTACGAATCTGAAGATAATCGTGCCAGTGTTCCTCGCCCCGCGCACGGAAGTCGAACACGCGCATCGATACAAAGATCACCCGGATCGTTACAACTGTCAGGTCAGTCTGCTGACGCCATCTCGAACGAACTGCGGACGTCGTCAATGTGTTCCACATATCGTATGACGGCACGCAGGCCGCACGTACATCCGCCATCGTAGAAGCACATACATGATTCAAACTCTCCGGTCGCGAATTGCGGCCATTTCTCTCATGGATGTGAACGGTCGTACCTTGTTCTCTTCTGGGATGGCCATCCACGAATTAAGCCTAGAAGAGACGCAAGATGGTGACGTCATACATATGACGTCTTTCGACGGATAGCATGAGACTATTCTTATCACTGCCGTTCCGAGGGGAAGAGGACCTTTGACCAATAGGACTTGAAACCGAGTCAGCCTATCAGCCAGATCCCACTCAGCTGATGGATTTGGCTCTCGGCATCTACATATTTATCAGCCAATCGAATGGCCTCGCTCGTATCCGAGAGAGCTGCTGAATTGCCGTTCTTTTTAGATGTTCTGCTGACTCTGACTACTAGCAGATGATCCAATCGAACCTAGTAATGCGGCGTGCAGAGATTTCCAGGGCCTTAAAGTCGCCGGCGTGCCCGCAAGGCACTGGTCATCAGAGATTTGAAAGAATGATAATGAAGAAGTACGGACTCAAAGTTCAGAGTTCAATGTTCGACACGGTCCAGGAATGGCTTTATTGTCTCCTAGATGTGCCGGCCAGATAACTCTGATCGAGTCAAACTTGCCGTAAATCAAGCCAGTGGGGTCATCAATATGTAACCATCACGCAAGCATCTCGGACCGGGATGTACTAGGTTGCGGCGATTTGCTTTCTCGGAAGATCCCATTATCTTTTTCTTTTTCGAAAATAGCGAGCAGAGGGGAAACCTTGTTGATACTTACATGACGATATTGTCGAACAGTCATTTGGGCAGGCTCCAATGGTAGATGGCGAGCAAGTTGTTGGCCTGAGGAAGTTTTCTGAGTTTTCAAGAACAGATGGAAAATCCGGGAATAATATTGGCCAGTTCATGGACCGACTGGAAGGAGAAATAAATACAAGATATCTCTCCACGATGAAGCGATCAGATAGATAGACGTCTGTACAACACGTTCACCCCCTACCCGCCGGTGACCAGCTTGGGTTGTTCGTTACAATGCCTCCCACACCTCCTTCATACACTCCGTCGATCGTCAACTCCAACGTCGGTGAAATTTGGGTGGATTCCATGGCCCACAAAGCCACCGCAACGGTACTGGTAAATCGTCAGAACGGACCAACGTCAAATAAACAGATGGAGATCGACTTACTTGACGCCGTTGTAGTTAAGAATACCCTGATGTACGGGGAACTTGTACTGCGGTCTATGAGTGTCTTTTGTCAGTCGATCGATCCAGCGCGAACAACTCAAGGACTTGCCCGAGGTTTGCTACCCTCTTTCCCATCATCCACCCGTTCACATACAACTGGGCACGGTAAGGCTGGAATGATTGATCAAAGGTGAACGACATGGGGACGTCTAGATAGTCCGCAATGTCGAGATCAAACGTAGTGACGAAAAATCCTACGCCCGCAGCAGCATTGGGAAGGCCATCGGAAAGATCCCTAGCTTCCCATGACGAAGTGTCATACCCTGGCAGATGCCAGCCCAATCGCTCGCTGTATAGACCACCCTCGTTGAGAACACCCCTGACTTTGTCCGGATAGCTAGTTCAAAGGTCAAAAAAAGGATCCTAGGCGTGCTCGAAAGAGACACCAACTTTGAATAACCTCCAACTTTGCCTTGTACTTTCCATTCGCCGAAGTCGCCGGTATTGAGCATAAACCCGCGAATTCCCCGGGGTGACTTCTCTTCGTCAACCGCCGTCTCTGGAAGTTTCCGTCAGTTCTATGTGACTGGAATGACGGAACGTGACAAATCACCTCCGTTCTCTTTCAGGCCCATGTTGTCCTGACCAAGCCGTGAACATAATATACATAGACTATAGAGATGCGACTAACCTGAAGAACAGTGATAATGTTATCCTGATCGTAAAGGAGGGAATCAGGCGGGAAGTAAAATGTATCATCAGTCTCTTCCAAGATGTTTCGGTTATTGGTCGAACTTGAAAGTTGTCCAATTCGTAAGTGCATCTTACAAGTATACTGCGTAAAGCTTACTTTCCATATGAAGTGTTCAGAAACACGTTGTTCACCCAAACACTCGCAGCAAAAGCTGGTCAGTAGGCGTTCATGAACCCTGCTCTTCCCGAAAAGTTCTGAGACGAACCTTCACCACCATTGATAGAGAGATTGACCGACTTTGTATCTTCGGTAGCAGCGAAGTGACCCCGCCAAAGAACAATGTTTTCACAACTATTACACATTTGAGCGGGCGAACAATGATGAAAACAGCAGCTTACTATTCATAGTCGCATCCGTACAATACACGTCCATCTCCATAGTAGGGCTTGAAGGGTATATTGGTTTTCGTGTGATTTGCAACCGTCCAGCTTGCATCCGAGAAGTCGGATTCAATCTCAGGCAAGCTATCTGCATACCTCCAGTTTGTCAACTGAGGGGCGACAATGTCTTGTGTTGAGAGAGACGGGGACATTTGAGCGGAGAATCCGCCCTGTTGAGTGAGAGCAGCAGCGGCAGCAAAATCTGCAGAAACCGGTATTCCGTTCCAGGTCACGGCATGTACAGTCTCTGGTGCAATCACGATCAACCTCACGCTCTCGTAGAGGTCACCGCAAATAGCAAGCGTTGAGCCTGAAATAGTCGCGTTCCGTACAAGATATGGCCCCCCAATCAAGATAGATGTGTTGGTGCCATATTGCCAGTAACTTGCGAAGTCATTTGATGAATCCGTAGGTATTTCCGGGGACCAGAACGTGCCCGCTGTGGCGATGTCACTGTAGAGAACCAATTGCTCACTTGAATCCCATACGGTCACGAGGCCATCTATTCCTGATAGGAATGTCACAGTCGAGACACCGTTGATCGAGGTATAGGATACACTGGCACTCTGAGCCTGCAGGCGTGGTACTCCCGTGAGGCGCAGGGCAATCTCGTGTTCCTGGCTGGGGTCGCCATACAAGAATAGGACATCCCTGCTACCAATACGGCCCGCGTACAGTATCTGCGCTGTAGAGTAAAGAATCTTGGACGAGCCAAAGGAATAGTCAGTGACAACGATTTTGGATTGCCGACCACTAAGAGTGATTGCAGAAGCAACTCTTGGGATTTGGAACGAACCAGCTGATGTGGTCACGTTCAACTTGAAATCAGTGATTGCCCTGAACAGTGTTCTCCTATCAGTGACATTCAGTAACATTTGATCGTACTCACGTTGAAGTGGAGTCATTTTGTCTTGCGATAAAGAACGATGTTTTTGTGTCGGGATTGGCCAACAGCGTGAGGAACGCAGAATCATTCGTCACTTCGACGGCGCCACCGGCACTATCACCGACGTAATCAGTCTTGTAAAACTCCGGGGAGCTGCGGAGGAAAAGCCCTTGTCGCTTGAGCTCGGGATACTTGTCAGTCAGCTCTCGATTCTCGGCAATTGCACTTCCATAATCGTATGATGCTGGGTAAGGAGTTATGCGCCAAGAATCCGAGGATCGACGAACACTTACTGTAAACGCCTGGGAAAGGCAAACCACCCCATGACGTCCCTCTGCAAGCTTCGTAAGTGTCATCTAAGCGAGTGGAGGTATTCATACCCGTAGAGCATGTAATAGTTGATCATCTTGGCATTTGATGCCCAAAGATGGAGATTGAAGACATTCTCAAAATCAGCTCCAGTAAGCACGCCACATTGATCGTAGCCTTTTAACACACCGTTAGCTGCTTCCTATTACAGAATGACATGTATGTATACCTGGCGCCGAGGGACCCCATGCATCGAAAGCACCGGCCTGGAACTGAATCGAGTTTAGTATATATGCTACGAAAACCATGAAGATGTAAACCAACTTCGGGGAAGTACAAAGGTTGATCAGGATTTGCACCTGGAAATGATATGAACAAACACATTCTAAGCAGGAATAGCTCTTGGCATACTTTGATGGTAAGTATGGTAAGTCATATCCACTGGATTCCATACCGTGGGGTTGGAGCAATCAAATTTTTGCGGGTAGGAATCAATGCTTTCATACAAACAACTGTCAGTGATTGATCCTGAGTAAATGGTCCGGATATACCCATAAACATCGACGGCGCCCTGAAAATCACAATGAGATGAAAGACGTTGCTGGATGAAAATTGTACTCACGATCCCACCGATCCAGTTCCTGTCTGCATTGGCGTCGTTTGCCGTCAAAGGAACTACGATACTAGAATTGTAGAAGACGGTCTTGAGGTCGGCAAAATATTCCGCATGCGAAATAGGCGACTGAGAGTATTCATTATCTGCAGTACACAATGAGTTATTCATCTCTTCGAGGATGAAGCACGGTACAAACCAAGCTGGATTGCTAAAAGCTCCCAAATTAGACCTATTTTGAAGTATGTGAACAAGCTTTACTTACCAATAACAGGCCCTCCGTGGTTAATCTGGTATGGTACCGTTTCTCTGATAATTTCCTGAATATACTCTTGCCACGCTGCCTTCCAGTCCGTAGCATTCGTCCTGAGCTCACCAGCCACTTGCGACGTTATCCAGTGCGCAATACCTCCCGCAGTTGTTTCGGCGTTGATATAGGGACCTAAACAGGTGTTACGACGCATTTAAGACCGGAAGAGAGAAGTATTTGCCAGGACGAAGAATAATCCAAATCCCAGCTTGCTTTGCAGCTTCATAAAATGGCTTCAGAGCGCGGTAGTCATTGAAATCAACCACTCCGGGGGAGGGATTGATCAGTGCCATGTGGGTGTAGATACTGATAGCGTTGAATCCTGCGGCCTTGATTCTTTGTAGAACATCAAGCCATAGCCCAGGAACCGGTAAACGGAAGGGGTGAAATTCTCCAGAACTGACAAGCAAGAGTGAACACGATGCAAAAACGGCGTGTGTTCCAAAGAAGACATACTGAATGAAGATGCGCTGTCCTTTTATTACTAGACTATACTTGTCCCAGAGGATGTCATCTGTACGTCCGTTTCCTGTGAGCTCCGCAGTGGTTACCGTAGACATTCCTATGGGTTTCTTTCCAAAGGTGACGTCGGCTAAGCCACCTTCTGTGGACCAGACAGAGCGCGTCCGAAGAGGAAACACGAGGAAACATAGTGTTGAAAACAGTAAGAGTAGTAGTACCCATAGCGGCTTACGACCTCTTGTCTGCTTAGAATCAGCTATACCACCTAAAGGTAGTATATTGTCCTGTGTCTGCACATGAACTTTCCGCTTCTTCGTCAGCTCAAGCTCCTTTGAACTTGAGGCATTCAGTGACTCCATGATGACGCGGATAGACTTAGTGTGGGCGGAGTTTGCCCGGTGCAAGTTGAAACTTGGCAGGCGCGGGAGCCGAGTTTAGTGGTAATTTAATTACATTGTCACGATATGACTTTGTGCCAGGATTCAGTCTAAGGCCTTCAGGCCTTCAGGAACCAGTGGAAGCACTATCAACTTCTTCCTCTACCACCACGTCTGCGTAGCTCGACAACCACTAGTACCTCAAGGGCGACTATGAGTCGGAGACCAACTCGGACAACCTGAAAGCATGTGACTCTAGATGTTGATTTGCACACTTGCGCGCGGCGAGTGACTCTCCGGGACTGGCAGCCTGGAGTAACAGCTCTCGACTTTCAACGGAGCCTTATGCTGGAACAGTTGAAGAGGCACTCGCATCGATGAAACATTTCGATCCCGAAGGCTCAATTGAGACTGAGTTTCAATTCCGTCTCCTCCATACGTCCGTTCGCTGACTTATGTATGCCTGACAGCTTCTCTTACACGACGACGTCATCTAAGATCTTCCTTGCCTCCGCTACTTTTGTCTCTCTCGCTGGCCCCGACTCGCTAACCTGCCTCTGTAACCTCGATCTCCCCCGGCACCACACCGACCCCCGCGCAATCTCTATACACCACCGTACACCTGCTTGTCCTCAATGTCGGCCGCGACGGTCGCACTCGCCAGCCTCCCCCCGAGCGAGTACCCATGGGTGGAAGCGAGGAAAAAACGTCAGGGAGGAATCTGGCAGGCTTAAATGTATCGATCGGGAGCGATTGATCACCATGCAGGAGATATTAGCTGAAAGCGAGCCGGTACCGGCGAAATTTTGTACCAAAGCCTTTGGAAACAGACGACCGCCACTGTGGGTCTCGGCCCAAACATACACAGCGATGATGCTTTCAACGCCCTCCATCACGATTCTGCTGTCGAAAGCGCAAGACTCCATTGTCCGGTGCACTTACCCTCTTGCCCGCAAATTCACAGAGTGCGTCCTCGCCAAGGCAGATGATAGTCCCACAGAAAAGAGCCAGGCCAAAAGGATGCTCGCCACACCCTTGGATCGAGTCTGTATTACGGCAGGTCCATCGCGCACAGGAAATACGTCGGTGCTAGCACGTAGCTCGGTAATGACGGCACGATATTGGAGCGTGTGTGTTCAATGCATCTTTCATTCGCGGTTTGAACATTCTTACTGAGTGATACAAATTGAAGGATGTAGTAGTCCTCTAACGCGCGTTACCTTGAACTTGGGATGTCATCAGTGATTGCCGATTATGACTGAGATCAGCGCAATGTCACCTGTTTCCTTTTCTAAAGACTTTGGTGAATCTTTAGTTGCATATAGGTTGACTCTTGATCCCTTCGTGTCGGATTGACAGGAATAATGCTCCAATCTAGTGACTTTCTTGCTTTCTTCCACGAGGGCTAGAAGATCAATCTGAAGAAGTGAGGTATCACTGTATATGCACATGGTGGACGTTACGACTATGACCATCACCTTCACGAGGGTCGAAGGAGCTTGACAGGTTGGAAGCCTGAGGAGTCGTTGATTCGGAGGACGTGATGTCCCACTCTCAGGTCTGCATGACAGGGGAATGAAACCGGGGTGAAGCATGATGAGGTTTATGATGTCCATCTCAGTGAATCAATTGTTTTATAAGATCATCTTGAGCTCAATGCACGTCCCAAGTGAATTAGAGTGCAACGTTGGTCTCATTTGCCATAAGCCTCGATAGTTCCTTGAACGCAGAGATGGGAGTGACTTACAATGTTCGCCGCGTTCAAAGAGTGCCGGACTACGGTGGCCTCCAGGGTCACGATGTGCGACCCTATGGGCAGTGTGACTGCACTACGATCAAATTGATAACTTACTAGTCTGTATGTACTACTGAACCGATGTGTGCGAAGAGATATAGATATATAGTACAGGCAATGATACAAAGACTTCGGATGCAAATCGGACACGGTACAATGTGCACTAGGCGCCGATATGTACATACAGAATGCGCTGGTCGAGCGGAACACTACCAGCCAATGAATTCATCGTCCTCTGCAGCGCCAACGCTGCTCGAGTGTGATGCAGACGACCGGATTCATCCAACATATTCTCGTAATACTTGGACGTGATCTTGTTTGTATGTGCGTCATCCACCGCCCACATCGTCCCAATCACTGACCGGAACCCTGCAAACTGCATCGCCGACGCCAAGTGGATTACCTCGTCTGGACTCTCTTTGTATCCAACCGTGGTGTGACACGCAGAGAGGTAGGCAAATTCCGGATTCTCCAACTTGCATCCCATAATGCGTTCGATTGTAAATGAGCCATCATGGAGGGCGAACGCAGATTCAAATGGGGTTTCCTCGTTTGGGACACCGTGACAAGCAAAGTGAACCCACTGATTCTGCCTTAGCTCCTCCGAGACTCTAGATAGAGTCGATTCCGAACCTTCAAGGCGCGTGAATGTGGCGAGACCTCGCATACACTCGGTGACGATGTCCAGTTCGCTGCCAACAGAAAGCAGTTCACTCAGACCATTGGAGTTGGCTTGGCCGACAGCAAGAAAGCGATTCTCATTTATCGATGACTTCGTCAATGCGATATCCCGCCGAGCACGAATAAGGGCAGTGAGGTGGGAGTGTAAGACGAGATGAACAGATGAGAGAGATTCGGTTGGCCCGTCCGATACCTGCCGGCAGCGTGCAACGGTAGAAGAGAAAATTCGGCAGTGGGGCACCACCAGATGCGTGAGCGATGTGAAACTGTCGTCTGCAGGAAGTCTACAACCGGGCACACAACCTCATCCCAGAGGTCACGCAGGAAACGACCAAGATCATTCTTTACATCCATTATTTTTGCACGCAATGTCAGAGACCGGAGCTCCGACGACAGGTCCTGAACACGGGATTTCGTGATTTGTAATGGGATGTGAGCGGGATCTCTGTCGAAAAAGACAACGAGTGCATCACACGTATACTGGCTAGCATTCACAATGACCACAGGTCCGGCACTGGCAGCGTGCTGGAGTTCGGAGAAGGAAGAGGGGAGAAGGAATTGAGTGAGACCGGGTAAATTGCGAATTTTGGTGATTGCAGATTGCAGATCAACATAAAGACTGCACAGCCCGTTGTGCTGATCTGGACCTGGTGAATGAATAGTATTCTGTATTTCTGATGACAGTCGAGTAAACTGGTCTGCAAGGGCCTCTCCTTCCTGGCCGGATGCGATGATGTCTTGAACAGGGGATCGGAGACGAGCAATCTGGTTCCAGAATACACCGCGACCTTGCTCCAACAGCTCGACCGATTTTTTTGCACGCTTCTGGCGGTGACAAGCGGAAAATGCATCAATTGCTAGGGATGAAGCGAGGTCCTTGAAAATCTGGAGATGATTGGGTAGGGATGGCAAAGTAGCAAGATGCTGAACGAGTAGTCGAAGGGATGTTTCATATGCGAGAACCACAGTGGGATGGTTGTGATCCTCAGCTACTGTGATCCATTGCTTGGCTGCGGAGAGATCGGTTGGTGAGACTGTTTGTAAGATATTTGTCAAATCGGCGTAGAGACTGAACATATCGTCTCTGTCCTTCAACTCGCTCGACTGGGTGAATCGAACATGGAGACAACCTGCAAGTCGATGCAATGACAGTGATCGGTCGGGATGACCAGGTGGGCAAAGGTCGAGGGCTTGTCTGCCGAGGATGATGGCCTCATTGAGGTCCTTCATATCTGCAAGCCTCTTGTAGCGATTGGAGAGATAGTTTGCGACATTGATCAGACACGTTGATTGATCCGGGTGCCCTGACGGGCAAAGGTCGAGGGCTTCTCTCCCGAGGACGATGGCCCCATTGATGTCTGTCACATCTCCAAGCTCGTAACGACTTGAGAGATAGTTTGCGACATTGTTCAGCAACGTTGATCGATCTGGGTGCCCTGACGGGCAAGGTCAAGGGCTTCTCTCCCGAGGACGATGGCCCCATTGAGGTCTGTCACATCTCCAAGCTGGTCGTAACGACTTGAGAGATGGTTTGCGACATTGCTCAACGCCATTGAACGAAGGGGGTGCCCTGATGGGCGAAGGTCGAGGGCTTGTCTCCCGAGGATGATGGCCTCATTGAGGTCCGTCATTTCTCCAAGCCGCTTGTAACGAACGGAGAGGTGAAGTGCGACATTGTTCAACAAAGTTGATCGATACGGGTGCCCTGATGGGAGAAGGTCGAGGGCTTGTCTCGCGAGGATGATGGCCTCGTTGAGGTCCGTCATTTCTCCGAGTCGCTTGTAATGATAGTGGTGAGAGACTGAGACATTATTCAGCAACGTTGATCGATCCGGGTGCCCTGATGGGAGAAAGTCGAGGGCTTGTCTGCCGAGGTTGATAGCCTCATTGAGGTCCGTCATTTCTCCAAGGTGTTCGTAACGAAGGAAGAGATAGACTGTGATATTGTCCATTGTAGTTGATCGATCCGGGTTCCCTGATGGGAGAAGGTCGAGAGCTTGTCTACCGAGAATGATGGCCTCATTGAGGTCCGTCATTTCTCCAAGTCGCTTGTAACGATAGGCGAGATAGATCGCGAAATTTTTTAACGACATTGATCGATCCGGGTGCCCTGACGGGCGAAGGTCGAGGGCTTTTCTGCCGAGAATGATGGCCTCATTGAGGTCCTTCGTTTCTCCAAGCCGCCTGTAACGATCGGAGAGATAGAGTGCGACATTGTTCAATGACATTGATCGATCTGGGTGTCCTAGCGGGCGAAGGTCGAGGGATTGTCTGCAGAGGATGACAGCCTCGTTGAGGTCCGTCATCTCTCCGAGCCGGTTGTAACGGTTGGAGAGATAGGCTGCGATATTGCTCAGCGAGGTTGAACGATCCGGGTGCCCTTCTGGGGAAAGCTCCAGTGCTTCTCTGCAATAGATACCTGCTTCCTCGATGTCCGCTATCGCTCCTAGATGGTTGTAACGACGCTGGAGATGAGTGAAAAGCTGAGTAAGAGAGCTCCATCGCTTGTGGTGCCAACCGGGTGGGCAACGATCCAGTGCTTGGCGATCAAGGACGACTGCCTCATTAATGCGGTCCGTCCCGTCCCTTTGCATAAACTTGGCGAATGCTGACTCCGCTCGTGAAAGTATTTCATCGACTGAAACGTTAACAGTCATCTCTGGGGCCCCCATTCGCATGCAAGGACTCTTTGACTGACATGAATGTGTCACTGCGCGGCTCTTCTCGCAGACAAAAGAAAATAAGTACCTTGTCTCACTGAACTTTGGGACAAGGGGAGGAGGCACTGGAAACAAGCAAGAGATCGCGACTCCCTCAGGGCCGCAGTACCGAGTCTGCCGCACAGGCAACCGGCATCTTTCGTTGTGGCAGTGCAGGGAGAGAGGTGGTCAACTTGCGGGGTCTCGGGGGCTCAAGCGCTCACATACTAGTACCCAACACCTCTTCCGAACAACCCTATGACCTGGTCGCATCCG
>JBBPNU010000018.1:0-45528 GCA_038091055.1 Leccinum angustisporum
TTAAAGTCTTGGAGTGGGTCTTGGATGGATTCATTGTCATACGAGATGATGGTGGTCAGAGCGAACAGTTTGTTTGACATTGTTTGTCGCCTGTCACTAAAATTTATCCAAGTCTAAGATAAGTGAAAATGGCACAGAGAAAACTGCATGAGGACATCTGGGAATTGTATTTTCCAACCACTCCAATTCCAACTCCAACTCCAACTGGTCACGCGCTGCCGCGGCACAGTGAAGCCGAGTAACTAACATTGGAGCGGCGTTCTAATATGTACCTGTCGTATGGCTGTGTTGCGCCCTCGCTCCGCCCCCCGACGTGCCCAAGTCCGTTGTTGGTACTTACTCGCCGTCTCCATCTGGCAACGGAGCAAGATTCACCCGCGGGCCGTATGTACTTGCTAGTGTGACAACGCAACAGGCCAGCCCGCCGACACGACGATGCATGGACACGACGGTGTACCACCACGACACGTCCTCGTGTCGACGCAACGACATCTTACCCCCTCCCTTGCATTGTCCCCGCCTTCCCTGGCCGGCCTCTCGCCCTCACTCGCCCTGGCCTCGTCCAACGCGACACAACAACAACAACGTGGTGATGCGTACACGACGACTCATTTCTCGTGTTGTTCCCGCCCTCACCCTGGCCTCGTCCAACGCGACACGACGACGACGACGATGACGACGACGCGTTGACGCAACCACGTGTCATCCCCGCCCGCCCCATCCCTATCCTCACGTTGTCCCCACCCACCCACGCCCTGTTCTCATTCAATGCAACACGACGATGCGTCGACACAATGGCGTGCCATCACGACAAGACGACGACGACGCGTTGACGTAACCACATTACACGTGCCGTCCCTGCCCACCCATTCCTGTCCTCATTCATTGAACGCGCCACAACGACAACGATGCGACAACGCGTTGACACCATGGCTCGTCGATGCAACGACGCCTCCCCCGACCCGTCTTCGCCCCGGGCCTGGCCTCGTTAAACATGATACGACGACGACGACGACATGACGATGCGAGATGGCTTAACGCACCTCGTGAGGCGAGAGACAAAGCAGTGGCGGCAGGATATACGGAAGACGGTGTGTACAGTAACTTTGCAGCCACACATACTGCCCTCTAAGGGCTGCCAAACGCAAACCGCAACGAGCAGCGCGTCGTAAACTACGTGATTAATTGTATCATTCACTTCGTTCGTTGTGTCAATCATTGATTTCCTTGTTGCATGTACTCTCATTAATGACCGGGTGCAGAACTTCCTCGTCATCGTGCGCCCACGTCCGCCGGCGGACTCCTCCGTCGTTGGACACTCACGTCCGCTGGAAGACTCCCTCGTACGCCCATGTCCGCCGGCGGACTCCCCCGTCGTCATATGACGTACGCTCACGTCCACCGGCAGACTCCCCCGTCGTCGTATGACATACGCTCGCGTCCACCGGCGGACTCCCCCGTCGTTGGACGCTGACGCCGACGCCATCTGCTAGCAGACGACCCCACCATTGTGCCCATACACGCTGTGCATCATTATCACTACGCCACATCGGCGTGGTCCTCATCCTCATCTCTCCGTCATCACTTCCCCACGTCGCGTCGACATCGCGTCGTGAATCGTCGTTGGCGTTGTCACCGACGTTGCAGTGTACGAACCAGCTGTTGTTTGATCGTCGTACGGTGCCTTTGATGCCCATCAGATAGTGTTGTTTTGTGCAGGTCAACAAGGACCGTCGTAGGTGGATCTGTCTGTGTGTACATGGTATCGTCTTCGGAGAAACATAAGTACATAGCGTACGCTCGCAGTCGCCGATGGACTCCGAGATGGGAAAGAATGGGCTCACCAATGCTTAGTGACATACATGTCGTCCTCGGGGACGATCATCCATTTTGTTTTGTGTTTGAGGATTTTGCCGGTGGTGCTGGGCTCGAGGCCACAACGGGCAGCGATGTCCTCTTCGCGGCTGTTAGGATTAAACACAAATGGCTTTGCGGTCTTAGTACGATGTGATCGGTACACATCGGGGCAGTATCGCCGTGCGTGATCGGGACTCAGGCTTCCTGGTGGTTGTTGGATATGCTGCTGGGCCTGGGTGGAAATTAGACTCCATCTCATCGTCGCTGTCCGGCAGTACGACGTCAGCGATTGTTGGTGCAGCTAAGTGGCGGTGCGACGGCGGTGCAGAGGGCGGGAGGATGGCAGGAGGCGGGAGGCACGTTTGCCAGGGTTAAATCGCCGCCCGAACTCAGCTGCTACTATGCCGCTGTGCCGCATATGTGATATGGAGTTTGGAGTTGGGTTGGAGTTGGAATTGGTTGGAAAATACAACTCCGCGACTTTTTGGTTGGGGGACATGTGGCAAAGGATACGAGAAGCGAAGAACGAGTGACGAACATAAGTGATATAATGATGAACTGGGCATTCTTTGTCCGGTCTTTGATATAGTTGGCGACGATGGAAACGTTGCGGAAGTCGAGCGCAGCGTCGATCTCGCCCATAAAGTAGAGTATGATATATGACGTCCCAAACCCCAAAAAATAGGCGCGATTTTTTTAGTAATAGTGGGCGCAATTAGTGATTACGACATGTCATGGAAATCTTAAGTAATCACTAATCGCGCACACTATGTATTACTAAATTGCGCCACCATTTTTTTGGGGTTTGGGACGTCATAGTAGAGAGGGGTAGGCTGTCCAAGAATACTCCATCGAATTTATGCCTCGAGTCACACGACGGAAGATCTTACCTTGAAAACGTGGAGCGCAAACACAAGCGCCAGAGAGCTCAGTGTCTGCAAGATGTAATCCATTTCATGCTCTAGTGGCACCACACAAGAATGGGACGCACCTTTTCGCCACCGGAAAGATTGGAGACGTTTTTCCAGCTCTTCTTTGGCGGCATTACACTAAAGATGATCCCTTCCGAGAATGGGTCCATGCTATCGACCAGCTCCAGTTCAGCATTCCCCCCAAGAGTGATCATCTATCCGCGAATCGTGCAAAAAAGTAAAAAGTTAACAACAACCCGTCTCTCGACAACAGACTCGGAACTCGAGCCTGGTACATTTCCTTCAGCTTCAAAGAGATAAGGCTAAAGCCTGCCATGAACTCGTCCAAACGCTGCTTCCTTAGATTGTCATATTTTTGTTTCTGCGCATCGCGAGCATCAGTGATCTGATCAAGGTCTTTCGCACGACGAAGGAACTCTTCCTCCCGCTTCTTGTAATCCTTGAGCACGGATAAATCAGGATTTGCATTCTTCAGTTTCTCTATCGCGAGATGTCAACTCAAAACCTATTGGCGCAGAGACTATCTCGGGCTCACCGTCAAGATACTCGGAATCAGCCAATAGGTTGCGCTGTCGGAATTGAGCGAGTTCTTCGACGCTGTATACCTGCAACTCGTTTGATTGTTGATGTGATTTCGATGCTTTTTTGACTGGCGGTTGTGCATCAGGTTCCTGCTTCACACGTGCTTCCGAGGACCCTGCTTGATCGGCAGGCGCCGCCTCCGCCTCCGCCTCCTCCTCATCCTCCTCTTCGTCATCACTGTCAACTTATTCATCAGTGATGATCAAGCACACCTGGAGTGACGCTTACTCGATCTCATCCAGCTTCAGCTTATCATGCTCCGTTTGCCAATGCTGCAACCTCTCCTCGTTCGAAGCCGACTCTTTCTTGATGTCATTCAATTTCTGCGACAACTCCATCTGATGGGAGGAGATGTCAGAACATCAACGATCACGTCGACAGCAGACAACGCACCTCCTTCTTCCTAAACTCTTGGATCTCCTCTCTCTTCGTCTCCAGCTGTGTCTTCAGCTTGTCCAAATGGTCCTTGGAGTTTTCCGCTGCCACCTGCGCCGCGTCTACCTTCACCCTCAGCTCCTCCACCCTCAGCTCCTCCAAATACTCGTTCACCTCCGCAAGCTGCCCCTCCAGCGCCTTTATCTCCTCGTCCGCTTCAGCTACCGCACCGGCGTTGCTCGCGATCGCCGACGTCAACTTGAGTACATCCTTTTCTGCCTTCGCCTGCGCCACCTCCGCTTTCGTGATGACGTCGTGGGCAAGGTTGATGTGTAACTTGATGCCTTCCACCGTCGAACGCTGCTTGAGCAGCCTTGAGCCTCCAATATCGAGAATCTTCTTCTCAAGCTCCTTGATCGCACTCTCGACTTTGCCTGATTTCTTCTGCAGGTCTTCGAGGTCCGACGTGGCGCTTACAATTTTGCCCTCCAACGCCTCGATCCGCGCCATGTCTCGAGCATCAGGCTTGCTCTGCGCGCTAAGAAAACCAATGAAACTGATCAGCACCCCAATACCAAGACAGAAGGAGAGACGAGGGAGCGCGCCGAACAACAATCGCAACCACCCAACTCACCTGAGGTCACGTACCCGCTTCTTCCCTTCCTCGAGTCGTTTCCGTCCATTGTTCACCGCCATCGTCAACTTTTCCACGTCCATCTCCAACTGTGGCCCCTTCAATACCAACCGCCCCCCCTCCTCCTCCAACGTCCTCAGCGCTTTCATCGCCTCGTCCAACTCTTTCGCCGCGTCCTCGCTCTCCTGCTCAAACTGCCTTAACACTTCTGACCTCACCGCTTCTGCCGCCAACTTGGAACTCATCCCCCCGCGCGCGACGTGGTTCCCACCTCCAAACATCGTCCCGGACGAATCGATCAACTGGCCCGCTAGAGTTACGACGCGCCATCGCTTCGAACCACCAAAGGCGATCCTGTTTGCCTGGTCGAGATTGTCCGCGACCAACGTGTTCCCGAGCGCCTTGTAAAACGCGGGAAGGAACTTGGCGTCCTTGGGTTTCACCAGGTCGTACAGACACGGAACGTTTTCGGGAGTTTGAATCCGCTCGTTGATGCGGTCCGTCGAGAGTTTCTCGAGAACCATGAAGGAGGCACGGCCAACATTTTGAGTACGTAGAGCGTTGATACAAGCTTGTCCCTGCGCAAAGGTGTCGACGACCATGTTGTGGAGTGCGCCACAGGCAGTAGAGATCGCGACGTCGTATTTGTCGGGTATCGTCCCCAGACTGCCTAGGCGGCCTTAAAGAGGACACGCGTCAAATTTGTAGAGCAGAACGGGGGCTAGAAAGGGGACACATACGTGGAAACCGTCGATCCGCCCGGTTTGCTTGAGACGAGTGAGATAATCGAGCACCTTGTTTTGCGAAGTGCTGGCAGCCTGAGACGCCTTCGCCTCATCTGTTCTCTGCCGCAGAGACGATGATTTGTTTCGCAACTCTTGCACACGTGCCCGGGCATCCTATCAAAGGAGTCATTTCTGAGCGATGGACGGTCGTCGTTCGAGCATCACACAAAGTGCCTACCTGCAAATTCTTCCCGTGACCGTGAACTTTCTTCTGTAATTCTGCCTTCTCTGCCTTTAGCCCGTCTAATTCGATCAGCTTTATACAACCGAATTGCAACGTAAATGCGACGCCGATACATATGACAAGAGTCTGACCTTGGCCTGTTGTGTTGCCTGCTGCTGTTGAAGGTCGTCCTGGGCATTCTTGACTGCGTCCTTCAGACCGGCGACCTTCTTTGTCAACGCGTCCCTCTCGCTCGTCGCCTGCTTCGCATTGATCTTCGCAGTCCACGGCGAAAGCTCTTTTTGCTTGGCCTCAATTTGATCGTGGAACACTTGTGTTTTGTCTGTTGCAAACGTGGAACGTGAGACGCGATGATATAGCGAAGGACAAGCACGTGTGACGCACCTTTTAAACTATCTCGAATGCTTTCAAGAACGTCCTCTTCCTTCATCAAATTTGCCTCGTGCTCCTCGATCTCTCTGCGTGTTCGTTCGATTTTCGCGGTGCTCTCTTCGATTGTACGCTCAGCCACAGCCTTAGCTTGTTCATCCTGTGTGGGCAACCAATCAACGTCCGAATGGAAAAAGGAAAAAGGAATAGACGCACTTCCTGGACGGTCTTTTTCAACTTCTTCGCCTTGCTGTTGGCATGCTTGCGCCTTTCTTCCAGCCCGATGGCTTGCTTCTCTTGCGTAGTTTGGTCTTTGACTGCTTCTTCAGCCGCAGCTTTCACGTCCTGAAATACACGACAACAGGTCGGACGAGGGATTGGTTAACGGATACGAGCAACGAACCACATATGCATTTTCACGCTCCTCGAAATGCTTCTCCAGCATTGATGTCGTCCTTGTTCGTTTCCCTCTCCGCGTCCAGCTCCTTCTGATATTTTGCCTAAACACACCAGCATCATTCAGCTCCGAAATCGACGATGTGATGGGAATCCCAGACGACTCACAATCTGGGCAGTGAACCTGGTCTCGTTCTCCAAACACTTCCACAGGTAATACTGCCAATGCCTACTCTTCACTCTCACGAGGTCGTTAGACAGTCTCAGAAAATCCAACGCTTCCTTCCTCTGTGCTTCGAGCGCGTTCTTTTCCCGCTCGACAATGCGCAGTCGGTTTAGCTTTTCGCCTCTTTGCTCGGTCAGCGTCTCCATCTGAGCCAGCGCTTCCTCAATTGGAGCCTTGTACGATGAGGTACCGATAATATCCTCCAGGTACTCGAGCAGCACATCTTCGTGCTCGTTCTGCGCTCTGGGCTTCATCTGCGCAATCGAATCGACTTCTCCCTGAAAAAACGGATATACAGGTTACGAACGTAATGGAAATGTGGCATGGAGAATTACCTGTAGAATAAGGAACCGTTTGTGGTCAAGATCGATTCCCCGACCTTTGAGGAGCGTCTGCACCTCCGTGAAGTTACTCGCGCGTCCGTTGATAGTATATTTGCTTGAATTGTTCTTGTACGCCATCCGCGCCACAACCAGTTGGGAGTTTGGTACAACCCTGTACGCGTCGGGACCAGGCTATCGCGTCTTACGTTAGGAACGCAGAGCAACATCGGAAGGAGGATTCGTACCATCAATGATTTCTCGAAAGTGCACTTCAACGCTGCACTCGTCGAGATCGGGGTATCGAGCCGAGTTATGAATCAACTCGGAGATTTTACCCTGACGCATCTTTGATGCGCGATATCCGAACACGAATAATAACGCGTCGATCGTATTTGATTTCCCTGAGCCATTCGGACCGACTATCGACGAAAATGACTGGCCACGGTTAATGAAAATCGATGCATCAGATTTGAACACGGCGACACGTACTTTATGGAATGGTCCGATCTCCTGTCGTGCTGCGTAGCTCTTAAAGTTGATCAAGACAATCGTGTGAATGACCAATCGAGTCTTTGGACCGTCGCCCTCTTCCACGGCAGGTAATAGCGACCGACGTGGAGGTCTGACTCTAGGTTCCAAGAGCGAATATTCCTCCTCTTCCTGCACAAGTGGCGCGCGTTTTGGGGTCATGGACACATGCGTTGGGGAGCTGTTCTTGTTTGCGTCTTGTCGCTTTCTACGACGCGTGGAACCTTTGTACTCTTGATCAAATCCGCCGAGCTCGTCTTCTTCGTCCACCGTAGCTTGCTGTTCGTCCGCGATGTCTTTCTCCTGCTCTTCCTCAATATCACTCTCGACTACTTGAGGTTTACGGGATCGAGTGGTCTTTGCTGTTCTCGAGGACGAAGGCTTGGCCGAAGAGCGCCGTGTCTTGGATGTAAGGAGAGCTTCCATTTCCTCCATGAGACTCGTTGTAGATGGACGAGTCGGGAGTGCTGAAGGAAGTCTGGCTGGGGAAGGTGCGGGGATGGGCTTGTCCTTGCGGTGGTTATCTATGCCGTTGGCTATGAAGGATGGATTTGTGAGTGGTGCAGAGATGGCGGGTGTTGTAGGTGCACCACGGAGACCCTGAGATGATGACCCGACTGCGAGAGGAAAGCGGTTGATGGCAGTCAACTTGTCGTGCAGAACGGAATCAGCCGACAGACGACGTTCCTCCTGTTCCTCCTTGACCGCCTGGCCAGAACTTCCCTTGCTCAAAGGTCTCCGCGTTGTCTGTTCATCGTCGTCAAGGGACCTACGTGACTTCCTCCGAGCAGGAGGTACTTCGGATCGCTCCTCCTCCTCCGCCCCTTCTGCATCCACGTCTTCTCCTTCCTCCTCCTCTTCCGTCTCAGGCACCTCACTCAGCTTCGTCCGTGCGGAGGCCCTACTCCCCCTCGTCCGCTCCGGCTCAACACTGGCGCGTCCCTTTGATGTTGAAGAAGGCTTTGCACGTGCACGCGAAGATGAAGGGGGCTTTGACCTGGACCTCGAGGAGGATTTAACCGCGTTATCAGCCTCGGCGTCTGTCTCGTCTGCGGCAACCGACTGGTTGCGTTTTCGTTTTCCAGTGGTGGCCACTGAACCCGATGCATTTTCCGGTTCCAATGTGCGTGAACGGGAAGAGCGTCTTGTCGAAGTACGCGAACTGTCACAACTCACGTGACTGTCACACCTTCGTCGGTCGAAACGCAACCCGTAAGTTTGTTCCGGCGCTGTCCCCTGAGGCTCCTTCCTCTTTGTCCCCTTGCTGAAGCGCTGCCGGTGACGATCTGAGGAGATTGCCGTAGTTGGCATGGAATTTCTGGAGGAAGGCGATTGTGGCGATCAATCTTGTCAAGGTCGCGTGGCTAGTAAACACGAGAAGAAACCGAGGATGGTAAAGATCAAGATTTACAGCAGACCGCCTTTCCATCTTTGCCGTCCAGAACGCGGATCAAGCCTGGGTACATCTGCTCACTCGCTCAAATTACTCACACCACAGTTCTATAAGAGAAGTTAGAGAACTGTCTTCCACAGGCTAGTAACTACCGGTCTCCGACGACGATCGCACGATCTTGACAGAGTCGGAGCGTACGTTGTCAGAGTCTCGACTGTTGGAGTTGTCGCCCTCGACGAGTAAGTACAGTCCTTACGTGCGTGTTCGTAGTCTACAGGCTGACTTTTCGCCATCGCATCCTCGTTGTGCCCGTCGCTTGCTCACTCTTGTCCTCTCCAACTCACCGTATTTTCCACTCCTGTTCCTTTCTACCCCACTCTGTCTCACTGTTCCCCCCTCCTACAATTGTCCGATCCGACCTCCGTTTCCTCACCATGTGAACGCCATTGTACGATCCCTGTACGATCCGGCATACTAATGCAAGCAACATTCAGACTGACAGCGCTCACGGTTGATTTCTTCCCTCTCTTACCCCGCAGGCAATCCGATCACCGCTCACGATTTCGCACCAGTGATAGCAGTGAATCGTGATTTCTATTCGCTCTCTGTCGCCAATAGTCAGCGTATCTGCTAAGTGATAAAGATAAAGAGATAGTCCGCTGACCAGACGTATAATTTTTACTTTTCGAGTTTCATAACTTACCGGAAAGAACTATTCAGGCCAAACTGTTGTTATTGATCGTGACTACCGGCATGACTGCATATATTGCAAGATCTATGCATGTCGAGGAATCATGTTGCTTGTTCGGCGAGTAAGATGGTTCTGCCGCCTGCGAGGTTCATGAAAAAGGGACAGACGAGAAATACCGAAACAAGACGAGAGATACTGACCAATCCTTGACTAATAGGTGGACCGTCTTGCTTCAATCATGATTTTCTAGTCGAGAAAAAACATGATGAAGTTACGACCACAATAACAATAAGGCGTTCCAGGGATAAGGGGAGATATCGATGAAAGCAAGCGGAGGCTAGTGCGCTGTGGGTAGTAACTGCGTGGGAGACTGGGCCCGGGAGTCCTGGACGAGTGCTGCGTGTATACCCTGGATGTTGTCGACGTCGTCTCGTTAGGTAGATTGCCAAAGAAAGAGTCGAACGAACTGAGATGACAGCAAGTTGGAGTACAATTTCTAGAGCCATCTCGTTCAGCGATTTGAGTGCCGTATCAGAGAGCATTGATTGAGAATTGGCCTCGTCCGGGAGAGCGAAGACAACACGGATCTGCAAATTGACATGTTAGGCTGTGAGATGGGCAGGTTTGTTTCAAACAGTACCCGTACAAACATGGGAACGAAACGGAAGGGAAAGACGGTCGTTCATTATTCAATTAACATATGGAATGTATTTTCAAAGAACCGCAGATGCATCTGTCCCTTTGATAACAGGTTCTGTGTCACCCATCGTGACTCGTTTCCGCGGTCCGTATTATAGAAAATCGAACATGACCGGTGGTTCATCTTCAAGATGACTAACGTCGTTGAAGGGAGGAGGGTATGTGACAATGTGCGTGTGTGGCAAGCGCGTGTCAAGTCTGTGCAGACGACGGATGGTGTCCAAGAGTCATTACATTTGGAGCATACAATCGGAAGGATCAACGGACGGGTACGGTGTGGAAGAATTGTCTCTTGAGCACGCCAGTTGAAGTTGGTCTATAACTCGGGGAATCACATTGCTAGCGACCGCAAACGTTATGATATCGCGTCAACCAGGATATTCGATATAGCTCTGTGCAGCGACCGCACTCCTTCGCTAGGTTGTTACCTCCTGAGGAGACAGCGTTTTGGCCACATCGCTAGCGAGCGCATAGACGGCCTCCGCGGCAATAGCCTTCTTTTCGTTCAGCGTAAAGGCACGAAGGGAAGGACTGCAGTGACACGGGAAACCAAAGAAGGCTGTCAAAGAGGCGTGAGATCACGTTTTCGACGAGAAACAATGGACACACCCCAAGGCAGTGCGAAACACGAGGTCGTAATAGACCCGTCAGCTCAAGGTACTCCTCGCGAGTCATTTGCTTGTCTTGTTCCGAGCGATTCTCGTGGTATCTAAATACCAACTCATGTCCAATGTTCGACGTGCCTAGCCAGATGATATTGCGCGCGTCGACATGGCGCTTCTCAGCCTCCAAAGAACACCGACCTGTCAAACAGTCAGCGGAACCCATCGAATGAGACGTTGAAAACGAAACCAGTTCCCATGGCATCAGAAGAGACCAAAAAGCCTTCTGATCCTCAACCTTTTCGATCTCCTGGAGTGCTGTATAAGAGCCCTGTCCAACCTATCAAACAAACATACTCACGTCCAAGACAACTATACATCTCTTTTCCTCGTTCTCGATCAAAAATTCGGCGATCGTACACGAAGATGGTTCCTGTGGATTTACTGTCAACCGCTACTTGCTGTCAGCATGGTAGATGATCTAGCTCACCTCATACGGACTCATAGAATACGATTGCCAGCGCATTATTGACACTCAGATCACGGTGAACCCAGCCAGCTTGGTGCAGATAATCTAGGACTAGTCATCCCATGATCAGTTGTGCATAAAGAGACTAATCTGATAGAGGCACTCACCTTTCTGAGCACCGGATAAACACTACAGATTGCCAACCAAACAAACAACATTTTTGAGAGTCTCTCAAAGAGCATTCGACAATCAGGTATGTGGTGGAGAATATGCGCGATGATATCACCGAATGGTTCGAACACTGCATCTTCATGGTGACTCGATCCGGAAGGCTCGGTCAAGAAAGTCCAACTCGCCTCGCCATCCGAGATTGTCAAAACACCATCGTCTGCCAATACTTCGCTCATTTTGGAGCACTCATCTGGGTTCGGAAGATGGAAGAAGGATTCGACGAAAGTAGAAAATGGAAGCTCGAGGTATCGCTGGAGGTCCTTGAGAATAGCTTTGCGTCCTTCAAACAGCTGTCCCGATTGATATCCACTCTCTGCAACAGTAGGTTGGGCGAGTGGTGTATCTTCGCGTCGAGCACTAGCCATAACGACTCAATAAATCAAGAAGGTGGGATAAGGTGGTGGGACAAGGGATATAAAGTTTTCGAGGCCCGTTGATCGATAGAGTGATAGGGAAACTGATGGTTGTTTCGACCGGTATACCGCTTCTGTTGCAGGTCGGAGAGACTGACGGGCTTGTAAACTGGAGAAGGTGACGAGATGGGTGGAACGGAAAGGACAATGGGTACTGAATGCGAACTGGGAGGAGGCTTCATGGTTTCAAACTGCCAGCATCAACGTCGTGGTCAGCGCTTTAGTGACCGGTCCACGTGAAAATAACGACGAATAGACTGAGGTGAGAATGACGACCGTCTATCTGTGCTGTAGTGAAAGCCCCTTTCAATTGCTCTCCCGCCCGTTGTTCTCGACTGACTGCCTGCTTTAAGCGTGGCAGAGATGGGGAGACCAAGAGAGTATACGGCAATGTTCTGGTTTGGAGCTGCTTGGAGTCGCTAAATGCGAGAACTGGCATTTGCCATGGACCACTGCCATTGTGCGCGGAACTTGAACGTACTTTGCGGTCGCTGAGGTGCGTACTCAATGCCTGGTACGTCTCCTCTACCCCGAAGAATACCTTTCTAGATATCTCTGAGATGATCGCTGGATAGGCGAACCCCGGCATTTGACGGTGCTGCAGGCCCTCCGCCCGGCGACGGGACAACGAGACGGGACGCGTGACGCGCCGCGGAGCACTGCTCCCGCTCACCATGAGGGCCTATCGCTGAGTCCACTATGTACCTCGCCGTATCCATTTCATTTTCCTCACTAAGTTGTCCTATCAACCTACATCCTTCTTCGCAGCTGTTGTCAATAGCACCACTTTGTTGCTAGCTCGTCACGCGTCACCCCGTGCTTTATACATAGTATCTCTACATAAGTATACCATAATGCCCACCGGTGTTTACCCAGAACCATTAAATGTGACCGTATAACGCACCTCCCATGAAAAGATACAGTAGTCACCGCTAAAAATATGATGCCCCATAACCTTCCTGAGTGATATTACAGTATACGCATCTATCTCCTCTTCGTTGTCAGGAATCCCGAACACAGTTATCCTCGGTCAAAGAACTTCAAGTAAAGTCGTCGTTTCGCATCGGGAATCAAGGTTTGAGTCTCGACGGAACCATCCAGGTTCAGTTAGTTCCGAGTCGGATCAGATCGCCGTGAACATGTTCAAAAAATAATAAACATAATGTACATTTGCAGATGATGATATCAAGTAGAGCTTAGTATCTGCCGTTTTCGCGTAGCGTACCGTGGAGAAAGAACAATAATACTTGGAAGACGATACCTAGAGACATGAGGGGTATGTACGCAGTAAGTAGAAGGGAATCCCTTCCACAGGGGAATCTAAAAAAATAAAATAAAGATGGATACAGGGGGTAAACTGTAAAAGGTTGAGAAACCCGAAAACGAAAAACGAAAAACGAAAAGAAATACCATAGAGAAAACAACGGAATTCAAATTTCTTCATCACTTGACATAGCATAGCAATAGCATAGAGACTTAGACTGGCCATATCACCCAGGTGTAACTCGTGCTCGGGCCGGAGCTGGAGGCTCGACGGCGACCCGGAATTTCCGTCAGCGAGAAACTGGCGATCGTTGGCGAGATCTTGCCTGCCCCAGACGAGAGCGAGGACGAATGGGAGTGGGCGTAAACGTGAGCATGGTGTCCCAGTGAGTGTGGCTGTAGAGAGCCATTACTGCCGCCGTTGGAATTACACAGGTTCGGACGACGCTGCTTTGTCGGCGAAGACGGAGCCGGAGATGGAGGATTCGACAACGTCCCCAAACCGATGATCGTACATGGTCTCGGATGTCAGCAGCGACATGTTCTGCGGCAAACTCGGGAACACGGACGACGTCGTGCTCGCGCGCCGCCGACGAGGACGCGGCGTTGCCACTTCTTCAAGCTCCACCACCAGGATTGGCGCAGGCGCTGGAGATCCACGACGGGAAGGTGATGACGAGCGTGACGGGAAACCGGGACCCAGGCTAAGGTCCACGGCGGACATTGCACATCCATTTGTGTTGTGTGCATGCGAAATCGAGCACTGCATCGCTGGTCGACGTGGTACCATTAACGGCGACGGCAAGAGTGCGGATCGATCTTGCGGGGATGACCTAGCAAACGCACCGTGTGGCATTGGTGGTGGCAGCAAGGCGCCAGTAGCGGCGATCCGATGCATCTGCGTGCGCGTGTTGTCAGCTCCCGTATACGGTCTCGCAGCTGGTTATTCTCCTCCCGAAGCGTCCTGGTTGTTTGCTGCGAATCGAACAGCGAAGATAGAAGCGCCTGCATCGCGGCCCGCTGGGAAGAGGACGTGGCGGATATCGACGTTGGCGCGGTAGACCCCGAAAAGGTCGTCCGCGGGGCAGAGAACGTAGGTCTGCCCCAGGTGATGCCGCCTTCCGAGGGCGCCATGACGCGAGAGACGCTACTGCTGCGTCCCCAAGAGGACGTCGAAGCGGCCTCGGAGAACCCCGTTCTCGAAGGGACAATTCGATCATCTCGATCATTGTGAGCACGAAGGGAGGCGTATCTGCCAGCTCCTGATGTATGCGTACTTGATGCATCCCTGTCGCCGTCCAGGAGACCGGCCGCATCGAACGCCTTCACTGTCCTAGGTCCCAGCCACTCCATCGCAGGAGGTCGGTTAGACAGCGAAGACGAAGGCCGTATCGGAGACGTCGAGCCGGACGGAGACGTCAGTCGGGATTCCTCGACACTCATGCTTCGTCTCCGGTTATAGAACAGATGTGGTCGCCGTCGTTTTTTGACTTCCAATGCAGAACTGACGTCAAGACTGGGACGCGAGTCGGGCTGGCGTGAGGGGTCTGAAGCGGAGCGAGGTACGGATTGGAACGGCATTGCCTTCTGGCTGGTGGACGGTATATGCGCAGGGGTTTCTTCCAGACAAGAACCTCCCAGGGCGTAAGTCGATGACACCTGCCGATTCGATGCGGGGAGGCGAGAAACAGCAAGTCTGTGGGGCTGCATGTCCGACATTGATCCATGGGAACTCGCGGGAGAGGGGGAAGAGTGTGCCTGAGATGACAACGATAACGCTTTTGGGACGGGGCACATAACCCTGAGGGCGTGGACGACCCATCCGAGTCGCTCGCTACAAGTGGTGTGTTTGTGACGGAACGCATGAGACATGGAAGTGAGGAAGGCGGGCCTCGTCCAGGGCTTGTAATGGACAAGGAGGCAGATCGTTTTGAAGACAACGACTGTGCGATAATCCGAGACGTCGGAGGAACGACGGTGTCTAAACGAGAAGAGGTTCGCGGAAGGATGCCATTTTCGCTCACTAGGTGGAACGGAGATGCAGGAACAGGGTGGCTAGGACTTCGCGAATGGGTTCGGGAGGGGACAGATCTGGCAACAGGACTTGAACTTTGAGGTCTGTCCTTGATGCTGTTGGGGCTGAGAAGCTGAGCGAGGCTCAAATCTAGTGTGTCGAAATCAAGGGTAGCATCGAGATCCTCGTCACCACATGGTACATTTACTGGGGTATGGGGATCGGATCTGAGAGTTTCCGCACTTTCTTCCACCACGATGCCATTCACGCCATTCAGCCGTTCACTGGCAGTGGTGGTGTCCTCCTTATTTAAGGCTTGCATCACCTCCGCAGCAAGCTTAGAGGTAGAGAGATCGAAAACAGACGCTGCTCTCGGAGGAGATGGAATCCGACTCCTGTCGGTGTGCTCCAGATCGAAAGGCGACGTGGGCAAACTATCATCTCCGTCTCCATGTGTACCGTCCCCGAGATATGGTATGTGTTTGGATATTCCCGAGTTTTCAGCCTCAATGATGGTCGAGAGATCAGCACCCAAAGGTGGACCAGGCGAAGGTAAAGGTAGGGCTGCGCCACCATCAGAAAAAGTCACTAAAAAGGTCAAGAGGGAAATACCTAGGGTTCACATTCTTCGTTCGTTCGTTCGTCTGAGAGGCTCTTGTCGGGGGAGGGCCTGGAAGTGTCACGACTGCGCTTGCGGGCTATCATCTCTACCTCAAAATTCTGGCTGGGTCTCGCTATGGCGATGACCGGGATCTGTTCCGGCTCTTGCGGACGAGTAGCCGAATGCTTTCTGTCATGCGCCATACGCCGCAGAGATCCAAAGTTGACAAAGGAAAGCTTGGGTACATTGGAGGGACTGGGGGAAGGTGGGTTTGACGTCTTGACTGGTGCGATGGAACAGACAGTCTAAATTACCTGGTAGTTGGATCCACTCCTTCCAGCGTGGTCTCGGGGGGCGGCGCACCTGGTTCATTGCCCTCGATACGAGGCGGAGGGTTCATAGCCGGGTTCCGCAATGCCGAGGGATCTGCACCATAAGCAAGCAGTGCTTTAAAAATCTCCTGCCTGTGCGCCAGCTTGTCGTTGGTAAGTGTAAACGCCAGAGCAGATTGGGGCCCAACAGAATCGTTTGGGACCTGCCTCCCCATTTTCAAGTACCTGGCGTACTTGGTTCACATCGTCGCTAGCGATAGCGAAAAGCAGAGTGGGCTTGGGCGTAGCGATGGCGTGAACCGGCACTTGGTGTACAAAGGTATAATGTGTCCAGTCACTTGCTCGTTGGGACTGGATGGAATGCGATGTGGTGGAATCACCTTCCTCTTCATCAGTCAGAAGTGATCATGTTCGCAAAAAAAGTAAAAACATACGGTGAAACCAGCAATTGTTACATTGACCGCGTATTGTTCACCATCGACACTCGAACCGATCTGCAAAATTCAGACCAAAATCTTCATTGACGGTAAAGTCGGCGGTTTGGGACGATGTGGGATCCCATAGGTCAGGGTGGCTTCTGCCGTTCTTATCACCGGTTGACAATGGAACAAAGAGGTCGCAGGGTCGAATAAGACGAGAGTGGATGGTACTGATGGACGACACTTACCTAGAACATGAGAGGACGGTTTGAACAATAAGTACTTACACTGAGCTCCACCCTAGTTTCCTGGTTACTGCGCCACAGCATTCCCCTTCTCGCGGACTTGTCGGACCCGGTTCACGGCAGGCTCGTCACCCCAGTCTCGATCTCAGACCTCCCCCAAGCGAACGCCCTCTTTGAAAATGAAAATGCAAAACGAGTGAATGAATTGTCCAAAATGAAATCCGCTACATAAAACAAGAGTAATGAATTGATGATTGATGTCGATGATATGTCGTTCTGCACGGGCCAAACTATATAATAATAAAATATATAGACGGACGGAAGAAAAAAAAAAACAAGAGAAAGGGTAAAAAGAAACGGCAAGCAAACCACCACTCGCGAATATCACGATACGATCTCCTTCTCCTTGCCTTTCCGCGACGGTGGAGGCGCGAGACTCGGGGTGGACACACTTGCCATCCCTCCTCCATTACTCATGGGCGTCCAGGAACCTAACCGTCGCATGCCCTTGAACCCCGTCGGCGACAACGCTCCGTTAGGAGACGATGAAAGCGCGATACGATTAGGCAACTGTGAAGGACTGCCTGGCATCGACTTGTGCGACGCCATCAGCTTGGTCGGCGACGTCTCCAGTCCAGATACCGACTGACTCTAACTTCGGTCTCGCCCTGGCTGGCATCCATAAGGAGGAACTCGACCCACAGACGGGAAAACGACTGGCTCGGATGACACGGTTGAGCAAAAACAAAAACAAAAACAAAACAGAAATAAAAACATCACGTGTCAGACATACCTCTGTTTCGTCCGTCCCAAGTTCTTGCTCTTGCTCGGCGATGTCGTCCCATTAACGCCCCTACCCCAAAATAGCCCGCCTCCTCCCGAAGAGCTAGGAACGGCTACGCCAGCACCGGATGCCGCCCAAGAACTCCTAATCAAACTAGCCTTTTCCCGCTCCGTATCCCCCCATCCAAGAACAGTTCCAAGCAAACCCAACATTTCGAATCGTTTTGGATCGGCGCAAGGGGTGGTCAGAAAGTAAAGTAAAACGTTGGTGACGAGTCGGCGGTCTACGTTGGTCTCGGAAGACGTTTTCCGGAGCCGGCGGAGAGCTTCGATCAGGTGCTCGTTCATTATGGCAGCTATATCGATATTCGGAATGAGCACACATATTGAATGCAAGGAACAGAAAGAGCAGTGCCTTCGTGTCGTAGCTTTCCGATAAGCAATTTTTTTTTCCTTGACCTCTTGCTCCAATTCCGACGTCCGCGACGCACTGTTCTTGTTCTTTTCTAATAAGAGCTGCGCAACGAGTTAGAAACGCGACAGAGAGCATAAAAAGAGGATGCACACCTCGGCATCAAGCGCACGCCGCTTGTACTCTGCCAACGACAGTGTAACCTCGTCGAGCTGCGTCTTGTAATCTCTGACCGCCTGATCCAGGTCATGATCCCTAGCCGAACCAAGTCAACGCTCTACACAACCCACATCCGAACACCCGCATGCATACGCACCCGTCTGAAAATCCTCCAGCACCGACTGCAAATTCGCCGCCGTCTCCCTCGCCGCCTCTAACTCTCTCTCCACTTTCCCTGTTTCTAGCCTCCCATTCCACCTCCACCTCCCGCCTCAACACCTCCGCCACCCCGCGCGCTTCGTCGACCATCGACCGCTCCTGCATCGCCGCATGCTCCCACTCATCCCGCTCGATCCGACACCGCTCCAGCTCCGCCATGGCTTCCCCGGAGCTCCCGCTCGCTCGCAGCGCTCTCGCTCAGGTCCCGATGCCGGACCATATCCAACTCCCGAGACATCCGCTCGTGCTCGGCGTGTGACGCCACCAGTTCAGTCTTGAGCGTCTCCACCGTCGCGCATGCGTCCTCGTGCTCTGCCGTCAATCGCTGGACGCGGAGCTCCCGACGGTCCAGTTCTTCCTGTTCCACATCGTCGTCAGACTTTTTTTTTTTCAAAATGAAAGAGATAGAGGACATACAGCGTCCTGCTTCAGCTTATTCCCCAAAGTCGTCCGCATTGTCGTCAGTTTGGCCAGCAAATTGCGATACTGAGCAGCCAACTCATCCTTCTCAGCGTGTTCGCGCGCTAGCCGGCGTTGCAACCGCTCGATAGGGTCCATGTCCGGGTCTCCTGCATCTCCATCTGCCCCGTCTTGGTCTGGGTCCGGGTCGACATTGTCATTGTGGTGCCTCGCGCCGTTAACATCGACTGCGGACGCGCTCGTGCTCTGATTGCTGTCGGTAGACGAGCGCGTGCCATTTGCCGACAGCGGGGGAGAAAGAACGTGGTGGGGACTGAAAAGACATGGTAGGACTCATAGAGTGAATGGGTGTCACGGATGCACGGAAAAACTTACCGTTGAAGAATTTGGGACGAGTGGTTCCGTACCACAACATTATTATGGTTGTAGTTTGTCGAAACAACGCCAGCTCTACTACTTTGTGGGGACCCCGTCCCGTTTCACAACAGAAGAATACGGTGTTCCTGTGTTCCTTTCAAAACTTCTCATGCCACGGATGATCTGGTTAAAAATATGCAACTTAAGCAAAAACAATGCCTGAGGACATCACAGGACGATATACGCGTTACCTGAGCAAAGATAGAAAGGAGCAGAAAAGAGGTAGACTTGGTCGAACATGAGCGTGGCAGGTGGAATGAGACGATGACTACATACTTGCCCATCTTGCTGTCAGCCTCCTTGCCAGCGCCGCGGGCACGAGGAACGGGTCGAACTAGAAGTTTACTGTGCAACTGACGAGGGCATGGAGACTCTTGTATGGGTGTCCTCGCCGCTGAGGAGCTTGTTGAGTGCAGCTGATAGCGAGTGCAGCGAGCGGTTCTGAGTTCGGGGTGCGCTTGATGAGAGCGGGGGAGATGAGATTGGCGGGGAGTAGTTGAGCTGGCACCGTCACCGTCACCTAGGGGTGGGATCCTGAGGGTGGGAAACGAAAGATGGCGAGAATGGCGTCAACCTTGACGACGTACACGACGCCGCCGGAACTTCTCGGCAGCGACTCAGATCCGAGTTACGTTGTCCTTGAATTCGTCGTTGAAAAGAGAAAAGGGTGGTCGCGTGAGCAACTCGCCCCTTGGTTTCCTCACGTAAAACAGCGTTCGTACCATGACCACACTCCAACTCACCTCGGGCCGCCGGTCCGCCCCAAAGGTGTCCAATTTTCCGTATCAGCACCCTAAATACTGTAGTACGACCGTCTACGAGATCGAGTGGGGGCCAATTCGTCTTGCCGGATCATGGCGGACAACGTGTCCTGGATCGTTTATTGTAATGGAAAACCAACAGCATACCGTGACAATGGGCAATTGCAAACCAAATCAAATACATCATCCATAGCTGGTGTTTCCTCCAGCTCCTCGATGACGAAGTCACAGAGGAACACCTGACCGCTCATTCCGGATTCATTGCCTTCGGTTGATTCACCTGCGAGCGAAGCAGGAACATCCGATGTCTGATTACTCGATCCGCTCGAATTGGCTCGCATCATCTTCATATTACTAAAGGTCAACGTATGTCCTCGTAGACAACCCAAGCCGTCTCGTCCTCTACTTGGGGAAAGTCGTTCAAGTCCAACGATAGCGAATATCGCCCTACAGCGGCATCTGCCAGAGCAGTATGGAGAGAACAGCATTCCGTGAGCTTACCCAGCCTCTTGCCCTAGAGGGAGAGAGAGAGAGAGAGAGAGAGAGAGAGAGAGAGAGAGATAAGTTGACTGACGGTGCAACAAAAGCATCCTTACCTTGCTCGCGATCTCCAAGCATTTGATTGAAACATCCAGCACGAGATCCTTGATTTCCTTCCCACTCAATCGCATCTCTTCTTTCGCATACTTGAGGAGAGTACTATGCTTATCCATAAAAGGATTGATCATGATATTGACCAAGTCCTCCTTCATCACTAGTAACGGACCGATTGCTTTCGATTTGCCCTGTAATGATACAACAGCTTCAGGCCAGGCGGAGTCCCCACGCACCCTCAGACAGACAGTCAACAACATGACAACTTGGGCAGTCGGGTTGGAGTCGGGAAAATCGGCGTAGAGTTGACGCTGGATGTGGATGTGATCGAACACGAGTTTACGAAAAGCTAGAGAGGGGTAATTTCAATACGCGCCTCCAGAGTTTTGTCCTATACCCTCACCTTCGTCGACTCAGTAACAGCCGGACTGAAAACCTTCAGACAGTAGACAGTGCAGCATCAGGCAAACCAACTTACCCGAGTTTGAGTAACAGCTCACCTGAATAGTCAAGTATCTTGAGAGGGCTCGATATGCGCATTCATTGCTCTCGGCCTCCATACATATTCCTGCCGCTACTGTACGACTCAAAGACATCCTTTTACAGTTGTGCGTGAATATGATGCTCCGCTCAGAGTAAACGAACAGTCACCTTGGATCGAGGCGTTTCAGTTCCCGAACATTTCGAGCGATATCGTTAGTCCGATCGCCGCCGTTCGAGCGCTTGCCTTTCGAACATCTTACGGAAGACGAAATCGCAGTACTGATTCGATCAGGGTAAGAAATTGATCTATTGAAAAGTTCTCATATACCTTTGGATCCGTCCGAAAACCGCATATGGTAGTAACCCTGGTTCGATGACAATTGCAATCGGCAGTTGAGCCATCAAGGGACCATCCGACGACCTAAAGCCCTCCTCCCGTCCATCCGACCTCCATCACATGGAGGAACAGAAAACGGGGAATAGGAATGGGGCCACATACCTTCATACTGAATGAGATGAACTAGGCCGGGTCACAAACCAGACGATTCGACAAATCTGTGCGATCTCTATCTACATCGCGTGGTCAACTCGTGGAAGTAAGGTTTCAGGATGCCAGCACGAAACACGTACCCTGCGCGACCCCGTACCTGCCCATTGGATTCACTTGACCGATATTCCCCGCTTTACCCTTCTCGAGGGCGGCATCAAACATGTTCCTCGTCATGTTCGTCTCGATCAGGCCAGGGCAGATCAAGTTTACGCGAACGTCGGTCTTCTGCAATTGGTATACGCTCGTCTTCGCGATCGAGTTGACGCTGTATTGGGGATGTAATCGTTGTACGACAGGGAAAGTGAAGTGAGCTCATGCGGCCTTACTTGCGCTGTGTGGATTATTGTTGATGACATGAGTTGAACATAAAGAAGAGAGGCTTACAGTCGATTGTTCCAGCGCCCGAGCGCAGTTCAACGACTAGCAGAGTGGGTTTAATTATGCGGAACAAAGAAGCGGGCGGGACGAACCAGAAGCGGTCAATATGATACTGCCTCCGCTCAACGTCTTGCCACGGGAGCCAACTGAAGATAATTGCATTTGCTTGATCAAAGTACGGTAGCCACGCTTCACGCTGTGCGTACGTAGCGATCAGTCACGGTGGCATGAAAGCGGGAAAGTGGAAGAAACGTACCTGGGTACGCGAGCCGCCCAGCATCATAAACCTTCCATCTTCGCGAGTCCCCATCTGGAACGAAGTTGTTGATGCGTTGACATAGAACGTCGAGAACATCAACATACCCTCGGTGATGTCGATATTGTACTCCTGGATGTCTAGCGTACGTAGGCGTGCACTCACGTCGAAAGATATCATTGTCTAATGGTTCTAGAGGCGATATGCTTTGCGTTGAACATAGGAAACTGTGTCACATTCGAGTTAGGAGACGACGTCTATCAACAAGAAAAGGGAAAGAGACAAACAAAATGGCAGAGTACTCTGTTATTTTGTAGCACTGGCGAACGAGACTGTCCTCCCACAATGGTGTCATGTCGTTTTTGCAGCCCGGCGGCGATGACTTCGGTGGCGTCCTTTGCTCACACCGTCGTGTTTGATTGGTCTCCGAGATTCAGAGCCTTCGGAGGGATCTAAGTATGCGAGAGGCCTGCAGGAAGCTTGGCCAGTTTCGGGATCGAACATAGAATTCAGAGGACGTCCGAGGTGAGAGTTTGGGAGACTGCGCAGAGCGATCCCAAACTTCTTTGTCTTTTACACCAAGCAGTCGTTTCAGGTCGGTCTCGACTCCGCGGAGGGGGCGGAGGCGGAGTCGAAGCAGGTCGTGTTTGTCGAAAGGGAGGGGATCAGGCTCGTCCTCGTTATCCATGGCTGCTTGTAATGTCTCGACGATCTTGTTGACGGAACGTACGAGGTTGAGCTGTAGGACTGTTCTCCAAGAGGCGCGTTCTTGCAAATGTATGGTATATCGACATGAGTGGCTCCGAGAAGTTGGAGTCCCCGCTTCGGGACAGAGCTATTTGTATCTCGGATCGGACAAGGTACAGCAGAGGGAGAAGGAATCGCGCAGACTGCGTGTGACTCTTGTGGGGGATGTGTGTGCATTCCCGAATGTGTTGCTTACAATGCAGGGCAGGCGGGAGGCGGCGCAAGGTCACATACAATACATACAGTACATAAAGGTCACGAAGACGAAGCCGGAGACATAAAATTTTCAGGACGATGATGAGGAAAGCCCGAGATCGGCAGCCTGCCGGGGAGGGGGGACGTACACCGGGGGGACTGACGACGAAGGCTCTGCCATTGGCTTTGCTAACATTTCCCTGTCGACTACTGATTAGTAATCTCGCGGGGAATTGAACTCGACTCACAATCCCATTTCATTGAGCAAAATCAAACGCGCTTTGACCTCCTTACCGATGTCTGGGTGAGCTAAATATTCCTCTAACGCGGCGTGGTAAGCATCGAAGATAGGACCGAAGGTAAGCCCAGCAAAGGCCAACGTATCCCCGGACTTGTGCTGTCGACCCGATGCGACCCGCTGGCAGGCACAGAGGAGCTACATATTCGTAACAAAAATTAGTGTCATTTTTGATTATTTAGGGGGCACTTACAGCGACGGCTGATAAGGCGTACATTCGTGTCGGCGTGGTGTGGTAGGTGCTGGCGAAGTGCTTGACGGGCGATACGGAGCTAGTGTACCAAAACTTGACGTGGAACGTCTCTAAAATAGAGTTTCCGAACCAGCGAGTGACGTTACCCTGTTCATTTCGTGTCAGAAATAGAAAAATTGATCATAGTCTGAAAATTATGCCTTCTCGTCGTGCTCATGGAAAAAGAAGGTTGGTTTGCAATGATCTGAAATCTGCTTGAGATAAGCGACTTTCCGAGCGCGGGATTCGACGGGGTCCACAATCAGATCGGTTCCATCTGTCACGAAGAATTTGTCCGCGTGTTCTTCCGCATACTCGACGATCTTCGAGCGCACGTAAGTTGTTTCCTTCAGTAACTACAACGTAAATGGTTAAACGAGGAACCAGTGAAGGAAGAAAACTTACGGTGTCTTCCATTTCATTTGTCAAAGAGACTTCTGTTACGTATGTCAGCAGGTTATATAGAACGTACAAAAATATGACACATACCTTCTTGCAACTCCAGGGCGTTTTTGGCTTCCAAAATGATTTCCTTCAAAGAAGATTTGTATTCGGCCACTGCCCTCTTGGAATGTGGCCAGCCCACGTCGTTAACCATATCGTTGACTAACGCACGCCGTGCGTACGCCAAGACCTTTCGCGTGTTCTGCGACAAATTTGGTAAGCGGCGCTGATGATTTTCCCGCGGGGCACGGCGTTTGGGAGGATAGTCTCGATCCATGACCGAAGACGGAAGAGAGGAGGTGCATGAGGGGGATGAGTAACGCGAGGAGACGCCGTCTCCGATGACTTGTAGGCGGTCCTGATGCACTATGGCGCTGTAGCCTGGATACCTGTGGGTAAAAGTTTAGTCCGAAACGATCTCAGTGGTGGTCACGCACCCTTGCACCGGCAGCCCACCCGTGGTGTTGTAGCCAATATCGGCGAAGGCTGGATCTACCGAAACTTGTGATTGGTTTGGATAGGTGGGCCCGGGGGTGGTCGTTGACAACCATTGCGTTGTGTTGTAAAAACCTGGGTGATGGTTATCGTGAGCCATCGTCGGGCTCGAGGAAATCGCTGATGGACTGCTTCAAATCTTATATACGTACTTACGATTCTTCTGTTCTCAGGATCCCCTGGCACTCTGCTTGTCACCGGATCGATCCATGCTTCCATGCTTCCTGAGCCTGCCCTAGTGTTCCGCTTGCCTTTCGACCTCCTACTACCGCATCGTAGCGGCGCTCTTGCGACAAGTCCCCGACTCTTCAAGGGAATAACCAACTTCGTAATAACACGCAATTGATAGACAGTTGTTGAAACGTTACTGCCACGCCGGTGATGAAAATATACAACGTACATATCCTTCGAGTCAGCATAGTCCGAGCCAGGCCCCAGGTTGTTCCGCAGGCTGTATCTTGATCAACAGATCTGAAAATGCCTCGTGCGTGTACGCCACGTCAACGAGTCTTCCACTGCCCGGAGATTGTCCATGTACAAATTGATCACCAAGCTTGCAAATTTGCGCACGAACTGCATGCGTTGGTTGTCCCGCGCGTCCCCACCAGAAACGAATCGTCGGATTGGTTTACGATTCCCACTGGATGCTCATACCTAGAAAAATTACAATTATAAAAGGCACGCCAGTCGGGTCAGGAGCGGAACGGAGGCAAGCAGAAAACCAAACCACACCCACCTTTAGCCACCATCCTCTGCGCCTCGTTCCGATACTCGGTGACGAGCCACTCGATTCCCTGATTATGCTCTACCAGAGCCAACGTCTGCATCGTTTCCCATCAACGATACGGTGTACGGATACACCCGCTCTTGATGTCTTTGTCCGTGTTCGTGATCATATGTGGCACCTGAAAGTCCAACCACAGCAGGTTCCAGACCACCCTCAAACGGAGCACGAATAGACGCAGTTACCGCACGTGTGCGAGTCCAAATGGACGCCTCTACAGCAGGGGCCTCATCGATTCGAAAGTCGATGAGTTGTGCGGTGACAATCGAGGCATCACATGCTTCTACGACGCCAGACACTGTTGCGGAAGAAGAACCAGGCACAGGAGCACCTGCTCCAACATGGTCAGCTCACAACGACGCAAATGCGCCGTTTCCCTGCACAAGATCCTTAAAGGAGCCGGGTTCAACCAATTGACCATCCTTGAGGACAATGATTCTGCTAACGGTGGTAAGTCATTGTTCAAGTAGGTCTCCCTTCAACTTACTGATCAACGTCATCAACGCCGTCAAGTCCGGTCGTTCCAACGTCCCAAACCACGGCCCTGACGAATGCGGGTTCTAACAGACCTTCAATAAGGACAACTTTCGCACCCTTTCCCAATGCACGGGAGATAGCTTTCGTGCGCCCCTCAGGAGGGATGTTAGGGACAGCAGCGACAACAGAGCGGTGAGACGCAAGTGAGAGGGACTGGATGGAAACGCCGTTAAGATGGATGGAACCGGAGTCGACGTCATACAAGCGGAAGAGTGCCTTCGAGATACTCGACCTTCAGGAGTCAGGCGCACTGACAACATTGTGGCCGTTACGGACGGAGGTGGAAGAACAAACGAAACACCAGTGTAGAAACCGACTCCTGCGAGTCAGTATAGGGATACGTAAGCAACGCGTTGTCTGATTTTCATGAGTCAGCGCGGGAGCACACGGATACGCACCAAACTTGATTTCAATACCACCAGCCCCATCAATTGAGCCCTTGCCATTAACTACCCCCGCGGGTTTTTCAAGCACTCCAAAGGTAGACCTCACCAAGAGACGGGCCAAGAACATGGTCAGCGTAGTGAGACGACAGTGCGTCGTCAGCACCTGCACCAAGGCGAGAAACTAAAGCCTTAGTAAAGTTCGGAATACCGCTGTCAGAAACGAGGAACTGCAGCAAGGCGAACGCAAAAATGTACGTGTACGGGGAACTGCCGAGGGGGATCAGGACTGGAACAGATGAGAGGAACGCATTGAGGGCTGAGCCAAGGGAGAGCGGAACAAGAGGTGTGAGGATTCGGGTCAAGATATGAAGTGATGCGATAAGCGCCTGGTGGATTGATCGTAAGGTAAACATGAATGGATAGACCACCGTCGAAACTCACGACAAGACCCTTGGCGGGAGAGACCTAGGGGCACAACCGCCATAACGTAGCCAATGACGACTCGAACTTGCCATGGTAACAGTTTGGATGAGTGAGAGTGCGATACAAAAAGGCACACTAGCTCACCTGTGCGGGGATCGCCATAAGACACGCACGACCCGGATTGACCATGCGCAAAGGTACCATACTTGCTGCTCTGGCCCCCCGAAACAACTTCGTTTCCGTCTTGCTGGAGAAGTACACCCTGTCGCCGTCGGGGACTCGGACAAGGGCAACTTGGAGGGGGGCGCGGAGCTTCCTTGAGGTGCGCTGTGGTGATTTCAGGGCAGATTGGTCATGCGATGGGGTTCCCAATCCGGAAGGCGAGGCGGGAAGACCCGAAGGGGTAGCCCATCGGAACTCGGCGAACCCACGAAGGGGTCGACGACTCGGACCGAATTGGGGGTAGGTGCCGAAGTGGGGGTAGGTGATAGTAGTACTGTCAGCTAAAATCCGACATTAATTGTGCTCTTGCCGCCGAGGCCGACGCTGTCGGCATTTCCCGAGTGTACTGCGTACTTACTTAGAAAATTAATCGTGGGTGTATTTGTGTGTATTTGGTGTGGATAAATGAAATCCCGTGATCTAAATTACAAATGTATTAAATATTTCCTGCGAGTCCGTTTTGCAGGAACTTCTGCGAGAAAACCTCCACACTTACGTGGGAGTCGGGGATACCTTTCCCTCACCTAGGCCACACATCTAACACACCCCCTACTGCACTGCTTGCACCAACTCGACCTGGAACTCTGCCAGCGCCCTGACAGGGCAAAATACAAAGTGTTTTTTTACGTGGGACTAGGCTAGCCACTGAGTTACCGCTATATGTCACATCGCTTGTCCAAAAAGAAGGAAAGAGAGAGATCATAATTGCAACATAGTAGTACTCTAATATGTACAAACGACACCGCCATGTACATAATGATAGGTTAGATAGCATGGTTATCATCGTCCGGTGTAGGTGATTTGTAGTCCGGTGTAGGTGATTTGTAGTCCTTAGATGAGAACTCGTCATCACTGCCATTTCCCTTGCCACTAAATAGTTTGATACCGCTATCCCCAAGTGCCGTACCGTTGGAATGCAGAACATGTCTTAGCTCCCCAACCTGTGACTCCGCCCTTTGCAAAGCGGCTTCTGCTGCATCGCACTCATCCATTGCGATGGTGCGCATGACTTCAATTTCTTGAAGACGAAGGCGACAATACTGCACTTGTGCACTGAAAGAGTGACAGCTTGCCCTGGCAAGCTGTAGCATGCGTAGTGATTCGAGGTCCTCAACCTCTCGTGACTTCTTCGTGGCTGAGACCTGCACATAGTTATCAACGATGGTCCACACTACAGCACACCAACTTACCGTTGTGCACACTGTCTTGACCTTCTTAGAAGGGTCCCGAGTAGGCTGAGGAACAGTTGTCCCCGATGGTAAAGAGAACTGCATATAAGTGCGTTTTTGTGGTACACTCTGGTTGTCGTTTTGGGGGGAGGAGCTGAGATTTGCATGGGAAGTGGGGGGCGTTGTAACCACCGTCGGAGGACATTCTGGGCTAGATAATACCGTGCCGAATGGCTGGCTGTTTAATGAGCCTTGTGAGGCAGGCCGCATTTGTACTGGCCTTGGGTGTTGAGGATGGTTTGAGGCAATTTGCTTATGCAATTTGAAAGCCTCCCTCCATGGTCAGTGTAGCTCCCCTAGTCAGCTTGCGATCATCAAATCAATCGGATTGCAGAGTCAATCAAAGGAATACATTGACATCTACATTTATTTATACTGATGCTACCGTCCTCCCCGCTCACCCGCCCGCCCGAACCAGTGCCCTCGCCATCGATCTCTGCGCAAAATAGGCAATATCATGGGTCACCGCTGTGGTACACCCATACCCATACCTGTACCTGTGCGCCGGTTGCTTCGTCGTCGCGAGGTGCCAGTTTTTATCATTGTCATCACGATGTTATGGCGTAGTGCTGCCAGCACGCCGTGTCGTTGTGTCGTCACATTGGGGGGTATGCGTCGTTCCATCGTCGCACCGTTCGTCGTCGTCGTGTGGCACCTAGGGTGCGCATGCCACTGGCAGCCTGAGTGCACGGCCGTGTCGTTACGACGTCCGTTGTTATCATCTCATCATGCGAGTCGAACGTGTCGTCTATTGGAGCCGTCAATGTCTTCGTCGCGTTGTCGTCTGTGTCGCCAGTGGGCATTGCGTCGTCGGTCGTGTCGCTGACATCATGTCATCATCGTGTCGTCGATGTCGCGTCGCCATGCGTCGTTGTCCGAGTCATCGAATTGACAGTTGTCGTCGCGTCCTCGTGATGTAAAGTGGTACTGCGGGAAAGAGGAGTGAGCCTTAAGGGAGTGAGAAAAGTGGGAACGCCGGCACATTCGTCGTCGCCGTCCGTCTTTGTCGTCATCATTGCGCTGCCGCCGTCTCCATCCTCACATCACCCCCACCATGCATTGCATCGTCGTGTCGTCCTGTTGTCGTTTACATGATTGCGGGTGAGGGAGTCCTTGTCATCGAAGTTGTGTGAAGGAATGCCATGTGTGCGGTGTGTGTGTGTCGTCGGCATTGTGCTAGTGCTTGAGGGTGCATGCCAGTGAGGGCGCGTGCGTGCTGTCGTCATTGTTGACGTTGCGGGTGAGGCCAATGAGGGTGCTTGTGTGCCAGTGCATGAGTCGTCGTCGCGTCACGCAGGAACCCGGGTCAGCGCTCATATACCCGTGCGATAGTAGTGGCACCCATTCTGGTCGTCGGGGGGCATGTGTCGTCGGCCGGCGATCTCTGGGCATTGGTATATGCATGCAGGAAGTCATCATTGGCGTCGAGTCAGGTCGAGTTGTTGTTGTTGGCATCCGATCCGTCGCAGTGTCGTACCGTTTCCTGTCTGCAGTGGAGGGGGCAACTTGAACACTTCAACGGGAAAAGAGAAACGGGAAAAAAAAGGTGCGGAAGGGATAACCGTACAAGAAAATTTTCAATAAGACCATGTTGCGTCGTTGCGTTGTGGCACGCCGCCGTTAGCTCCGAGTTAATTGTTGCAAGCACAATTAATTTGAAGATGTCGACAAACTTGAGGCGCTGGCGGAGTCATCGTCGATGCAACGACCCGACGAGTAAAAAGATCAGTGAGTGCGTTTACAATGTAGAGCTTGGGATATGTAAATACTAACCCTAAGGTTGGAAGGGAGGGGAGAAACTTGGTTGGCTGATTCGTAGATGGTGGGTGGCAAGGAGGGAGCCATGTTTGGATTTGACGCCCAGTGGGAAGAGGAGACTCATCGATATGAAGACAGGATGTAAAGTCCGGCAACTCGCGAGACATCAGATGTACATATTGAGACGGGATTCCACTCAAGCGCCCTAATAAGGCAACGTCGTGATCTGGTCATTCCCACGAATTCACTAGAGGCAAAGCTCTATTTGTGAGGCATCGGTAGACCTTGGTGTGTGTGCCACTGTGCGCAAGTTGCATTTGAAGTGGGAAGAATGAGATATGTAGTATAGTCGACGACAAAATGATATGAGATGATCCCAAAAAAATAAATACTGTGTCTATTTCTCGTAGACAGACCGAAATATATAGACGATGAGAAGTGGTTTCGACGACACGTTTCATTGCCATATTCGAGATGCCTGTCTACGCATGGGTCTACACACAGAAAACTTCACATAATGGTGAGGTTATCTCATGCTTACCTCATCAAAATGTGAAGTAGACCATGCGTAGACAGCATCTCGAATATGGCAATGAAACGTGTCGTCGAAAGTGACTTTTCTCGACGAAGAAACGGTCTGTCTACGAGAAATAGACACAGTATTTATTTTTTTGGGATCATATCATATCATTTTGTTGTCGACTATACTACATATCTCATTCTTCCCACTTCAAATGCAACTTGCGCACAGTGGCACACACACCAAGGTCTACCGATGTGTCGTCGGACGGAAAATTACATTCACGTCTTCCCACCCTCACAAATAGAGCTTTGCCTCTAGTGATTAGGTCCAGGAATACGGGTCCAAAAACAAATGTGTATCGTCACGACAAACTTGAATTTGTTTATCACCTGGGTACATAACTATAATACTGTGGCATGCCACTGAAATGAGGCGAGTAAGAAATCATGCTGGGTTATACGATGCATGTCCAGCTGAGGACGGCCCGGGGAGAGGATGAATGTGCGTGTTGAAGCCATGAGACTGGGACGGTCCTGCGCTTGCAGTCTGATAGCTTTCTACCCCCCGCGAGTAAGGGTACCGCACTTCCTGATGTGCCCATTCGCACGGAGGAATATTCTCAAGATATTCATCCCCAGTCTTCGGATCTCATACCTCATGTCGTCCAAGAAGAATTATATCCGTGTTCTGACGGCAAGTTGAGCACATCCGGGACAAATTTCTCGCGGCCCGAAACTGTTCTCCGTCCTCTTTTAACTGGGCGGACGTCGTTCCTGTGTTCTTCCTCTGCTGAATTGGCTCCGAGTGCGAATCTCATCAACGCCACAGCATCTTTCCTCGCACACCTCTCTGGGGAATAAGCAGATCGTGAGCGGGCGCGCTGGTTATCCTGTTGCGAGTGCGGAGACGAACCTGGAGAATGGTGTTGATGAAAAATGTATTGGCGTTGGAGAGGATGAAGAGCGTGGTTTCGATACTAGCTGGGTTCTTAAGGAGCTGGATGCCACGTTTCAGGGCGGGGTGCTGCCAGAGCGAGGCGGTTTGAGGTGGACATAACGTCCGTGCATTGATCGGTGTAAAGCAGACTCACGAAGGGGATTTGGCGTATGGCGCTCTCGATGTCTTGCCTCTGAACTCCACGCTCTTCCCGAGACAACTCATCCAGACACTTGTCGCTTCGAGATCGGAGAAAACGGAGAGTCAATCATGGTGATCTCGTCGACCAGCAAGGCAAAAAAAGACGAGGTGGTTGGATCTCACACGAGGCCTGTCCATGGTATGGTGCTTCCGGGCTCTCTGGTGCGATCTCTCATTTTTCTGCGGATGTCGAGCGCAAGGACTTCGAAGCACCACCGATCAGAGTCCTGGTCTACCATGGACCTGGTGACGGTCAGTGACATTTTGAATTCTGGATATGAGGATAGAAACTAACCAGTCAAGGCGGTGATCGAGATCGAGGTGTTCAAGTTAGAGTCTAGACTCATCACGTGAGGTCAGTGTCGGAGTGTTACATGGTCACAAGCTGAGTTGGGGACTTGGCGTGGCAGCGCCGTTACGATATGTTGTTCTCTCTCCAAGAGCAATGAGCATAAACCGCTGTATTCACACTACGTCGTCCGTGTTATGTATGGGCTGGAGATAGAAGAGCAGCGAGAAAGAGCAGCCCGAAAGTTGGTGAGCTTTCTGGTTTGCTCCTTCAAGTCGACAATTTCTCAAACGGCCGTATGTTTTAGCTCCGAGTCATTCGTCGAAAGTAACGGAAGGTCGTTCATCCCACGAAGTCGACGTCCTTATCGGAACTCCTATGAAGCTGTTGGAGTTAGACAAAGGCAGGGGCTGGAATTGGGAACAAAGAGCTCATGAAGAGGCGCGAAGGGCTGGATCGAAGGACTCTACTGCGTCCCCCACCCGGAAGTTTTGGGTGACAGGACCGGAAATTTGCCTGGAAAATGTGGAGTGGGTCATTATCAATGAAGCAGACGTTCTGTTTGGTATGTTCGATCCTGTTGATCATACGCATCCTACTAATATTGGTTGAAGATCCCGACTTTGAGGCATCGACACGCCAATTATTGGCCGACATCGCTGCGGCAAAGGGTCAACCTGTACCCCTCTTGCCCTTTTCTCCCTTCTCGATCAACAACACGCGGCCGACATCCGATTCCCCACCAACAGATTTCATGTCCCTTCCATCTCTTATTGGCCAGCGCGACTATTCCAAATTCCCCGAGTAATTACCTGTCTGCCCACCACCCTGCGCTTATCCGCCTCGCGTCCCCAAAACTTTACCACCTGCCCAGCACGTTACGCACCGAGCACGCCAAATGGACCGGTGGGAACAAAGACGCAGACATCGAACGCCGCATCCGGCGCGTGTGGGCCGAGGATGCGCTCGCGCACGCCAAGAGCGCTGCAGGCGGAGCGGTAAAGCTGTCCAAGATCGTCGTGATTTGCAACAAGAGGAGACGAGAGTCCCGAAGAGAAGGCTGCCAGAGAAGAGCGCGAAGCCGAAACACAGAAAATCCGCGACCAGATTGACGACAAACTCCGCGTAGAGAAAGCTGCCCTCAAAAAACAAGAACAGATTGTCAAGATCCTGATGCTCGGCCAGTGTGAAAGTGGTGAGTGTACCTCGATACGCACCTCCTCTCGATCACACCCGACACTCGTCAACCACTTTTGACAGGGAAATCCACCACCCTCAAGAGTCAGTGACATGCATCGATCTCCTGTTTGTTCGAGCGCTCATACGCAGTCCCAGATCTTCGTATAAGATTCGCGCGAGAGTCACTGACGACGACCCATTTACCATCGCGAAGCAAAGCGTGGGCTGGTCTGGGAGGGGAGGGGAAGGCGGGGGCAAAGAAAGTGGAATGTTTGATGGCGGAGAGGACACGAAAGTATGCGAGGGTGCCCGTTCTTCAGACGCCCGCTCAGCAAGAATAAGCTCTCCGGCACTGCCCTAGATAACCCCACAACACACTGCTTTGGATTGTCCGGATTAGATTCAACAGCCGGATGTTAATTAGCTTGAAACCCCACCGCTAAGTAGGTTGGGCACAAGCGCCGTTACTAGTTGGAACCTTGCACGACTATCTATCTCGGTGGCTGTGAAGTACAGCACACACAGGACGAGACTGAATTGACCCCCGCTACATCTTCCAAGTTACTACATTGAGGGAGTGGGGCAGTGGGGTGTGGCGAGTGCATTCGATACAATTTCTCGTAATGGCAGTGGATGCAAGAACGTCACGGTGCCTCTTAGGTCGCTAACGGCTCGTGGTAGAGACAAAACATCAGCAAAACCAGGATTTCACCATAGTGGCCATAGTAAACATAGCAACTCATACTTTAATCATACTTTACCCATAGCCTTCATAGTAATATAGTTGACATAGAGTTGATAGACTGTGATAGTGTATGAACAGTATGTAAGTAATCTATCCCAGACTAGGGCAGACTTCAAGGATGGGCTGGATATCTTTCAAATACTTTTTACAGTATCAGAAAATGCCTTTATTCCTAACCAACACTGCCCAGTTCAATTTCTTTCCAGGGTCAGACAGTCAAAAAATTAATCATCAAATATCATTGACTATATTGTAAACTACATAGTAGCAGGAAACAAATATGCTATGCTACAATTGTATGTATGTGACAGATTTTAGGAATTGAAGAACTTGAATGTGGGTACTAACTAGCCTTGTTCAGCTCCCACCATGACCCCATCATCACTTCTAGCCTATTTTTGAAGCTTGCCACACGGTCGTGACTGATGTCAAGATATGTCCTGATGCTGCTATTGGCGGGAACATATTCACTACTGTAGTAGGTCCCGTTTGGCGGGATGGCCGATGTGTCTCCTGCGGAAATACTTACGCAGTTGTCGCAGCTGCAGTCGCCATAGTCGGGCGTACACGTGACAGTGCCCCATTCGTTCAACCAAATGACGTTCAAGTTGTTCCCGACCATGTAGACGTCTTGCATGACCACGTCCGCGACTGCCGTGTACGAAGAGCAGTAGGAGTACTGGCAGTTCAGGACCAGGCCGACAGGATGATACCCGTCTAGGCTGTATGTGAGATCATACATGATCGTAGTTGTGTTCAGCGGGTCTGACGTGCCGTCCGGTTCGTCTCCGAGTCCGGTGTACCAAAGGAGCAGCTTCGGCCGATTTTTAAGCATGTTGACTTGTTCGATGACGGAAGTCAACTTGAAGTCCATGTGTGAAGCACATGTCGTATATGATACAGCCCGACTTCCTGCATCCTGTCCCGTCGCGGAGAATGTCTGCGACGAGGACGTGTACTTGGCCTCGCAGGAGACGTTGTACGGAGCCATCGACAAGGGGAAAAACAGCCTTAAGGCTCGTGTTGATCACAATAAGCGTCGTGACGATTGTTTGGGGCGTGTCCACGGTATGATCTTCGTTGAGGGAAGAACCCCACCCTTGTTCCTTCATATCATCGATCACGGCGACGAGGACGCGTACTTGGCCTCGCAGGAGACGTTGTACGGAGCCAATGATTTGTGGCGTGATGCCCTCTAGGCTGAATGACAGTTCATACGCTGATGCGTTCAACGGCACCGTCCCTGTCGCAAGGGTCCGTCCGTCTAAGCTCACTGTCACGTCGAGCAAGGTATCATTGTTTGCGAGCTGTATGGGCTGAGCGTTGGCAATTTCATAGTACACGACGGGTGCGTCAATGATGATGGATGCGGGAGACGAGACGTCTTCTTCGATGTAAGGCCGGATGGCGGGTGCACACTGGAGAGCGAGGAGGGATTGCGAAGAAGGCGACGGGAAGGGGAAATGGCCTCCCGGCGCAGATGGACTCTCTGACGACATGTAATTCTTTCCGCACCTAAACGGAGTCGACCGTTATTTGCACAGAAAAGGCAAACGACGAGCAACAGCTTACCATGTTTGCGCGAGGGCTGCACCGAGGAGGTGTGAGCCGAGAAAGCTAGCGAGAGCGAGTCGACGCATGGGAATGACAAGCAGGTCACGACCACCGTGCTAGCGTCACATTGTTCGTACAAACAGCAGCACGTTGACCTTCCGCTGTTTCTTTCTTTCTCTCTTTTTCGCCAGGTGCGGTCACGTCCGAGTCGTCATCTTGTCGCTCGTTTTCTCATTGCCACTATTTTTGGCGCTAGGCGGGCGCGCTCTCGTCGTCCTGTGGCCCGTCATCCTGTCCCGCCGTTGTTTTTGGCGCCATGGTGTCGCGGTGCAACTACGGCGCGTGGTCGTCATCAAGTTGTTGCCCAGTTTCACCACTTTTTTTACGCCGTTGCACCATTGCACCGTAGTGAAACGGCAGCGCATTGTTATCATCGTCATCTTATCGCTCGTCCTTAGCTATAGTGAGACTTGGGGAGTTGGGCACACGCACCAATTCTTGAGGAAATCGACGTTGGTAAGGTAAACCTACCCAAGATCATCCTCTTGCACTGCCCTATAGATCCCGTCACGTTATAGCACACGAGAAAGGGAGGGGACACCGGCATACCCATCAGTCGAATGCAGTTAGGAAAATGAGCAGGTTCGAGGTACTGCCGGCGAGGTCTTTGCCCAGTTGTTGTGCAAGTAATAAATGTCGAGACAACCTGCAATCAAGTGGGGGAGGACGGACGGAATGAGTCAGTGTCAGTGCGACAAGGGAAGTGCAATGTGGAACATCGAACAGTGGAACGGGGGAAAGGAAAAACGTACCAGGACGACAACGGAAAAAAGGAGGACGACGATGTACAACGTCCGCCCTTCGAGCATGCAATGAAATAGACCATCCATTGTATCCATCAACCCGCTCGACTTGACCCCGTTCCCGAGCGCAATGCCGCCCATGGCCAAGAAAACGATCGTCCATGCAAACTGCTCAAAGTCATCCTAAACCGAACCGTGGTTAGCACTCAGTAAGACATCCTCCTTCCCTCGATACCTTTTTCAAAACCCCCGTCGTAACGAACGCAACGATCGGAATAATGGGAATAATCCTCATATCCTCAATCGCAGGCTCGATCTCGCGCTCGACGCACCACCACAACACGATCGTGGCAAGACACACCACAGTCGCCCACCACTGGTTCAACGCGAATTCCTCTCTCGTAGGCCTGATTGACCGTATCACAACCTCTCCGTCCCCATCCGGCGCACGCGCGGGCTGGTAACTCGCCAGCAGGAGCAGCCAGATCAATAAGATTGAGATGATCGAGACGGGGAGAGCGACGGCGAACCAGCTCGCCCGGTCGGGTTGCGGGTCCATAAACCCGATGGCAACGAGGTTCTGAGGCGAGAAGATCGGGGAGCTTTGTCCACCGATGTTGGCGGCGAGTGCGATTCCGAGCTGTACACGTGCCACAACCGTCAGAGGTGGTTCTACATGGGTAAGATGGACGCACGATCAAGCACGGTGCAAATTACGCCCTCGCACTGGCAGGTAACGTTCGAAGGATGGGCTGTTCAGGAAATTAGAGAGCGAACGGACAACACTAAGCGGACATAATATAAAGGCCAAAAGAACTGTTCGCAGTTTCGAGCCTGCCATGCTCAACAAGCGCGTGATCAGCATCCGATCAATGTTCGTCTTGCTCAGAGCAGCGGAGATCATCCAACCACCGATCAGAAGCATGATTGTGGGCGAAAACATGACCGAGAATACGTGCCTATGTGGCATACTAATCATTGACGACGTTGCCCAGGCAACCACCGGATTTTCATCGTCCGAATGAATGACCCTACAGACGACCAAAAGAAGTCGATATTACAAAGAGCATATTAGCGTCAGATCAAGCATCATACAATGAAAACGAAAAATAGACCTCGGATGTCCACGAAATTGTACCGGCGGAAAGCCATTTGTTTGCTTCTGGGCCGTCCTTGACAAACTGGGGGTTCATCAGAGTGACGAACACGGTGACGGTGATGATGAGGGAGATTCTATTACACTTCAATCTGAAGCCGAACGGGGTTGGGATGTTGATGATACCGATGCGGCAGTGAGGTTCTGGAGCGAGGAGATCAGGGAGCTGTCCGCCAATGTTAGCGACGAGTGCAATTCCGAGCTGTGCAAGTGCCTTACTAGTAAGCATCAGAGTGGTTCTACACGGGGCGACTTCTTCGCAACGTCTCTCGTCCTTCGGAGGTCGAGGAGCCTTGACATCCTTGTCCTTGTTGTGTATGGGTCTGAAACGATAGCCCGGGTACTTCTCGCAATGTTGGGTGAGGAGAAGTTCTTAGTTCACCGTGAGGCTAGACTTAGAGTTTGAACGAGACTTCACCGGCATCTGCCGAAGGTCCAAAAGAAGCTGATATGATCTACCGAGTAGAAGGGGTGTCATACGCAGAGCCGTCCCACATCCTTACCAACGCGCTCTGTTCTCTAGCTGGGTCGCTTTGCACTTTGTACGGCGTACTAGAAGTTGGTGCATTCGCCACTGAACTATCTTCTTTCCTTCAGATCTACAAATACGGCGTGAATGGGTCGACCGTCACGGTAGACTTCTTCCACTTTGCTCGCGGGTCGCCCAATAAGAAGGTGATATCAATGAAGGACCTGGGGCCGGTTGTAACTAAGTGATCGTAGTAAAACAACTTTGTTAAAATAGAATTTCTTTTACACGTTCATCGAATGAACATGAGACGATGCGATAACGATACTACAGACATTGTCGTACAACTCACGTGCCAGAGCGAGGTAGAAGCGTTGACGAGCGCGCGTTCCGTGTCTCACGCACTCTCCTCCATCCTCACTCACAAACCGTCCTGAATCCGAGGTCAACAAGATTGATCACATCGAAATAGGTGACGCCGTGGAACACTTACATGGACATACATGGTAAGGTGACTCCGGACGATCGCCTTCTCGATCCCTTTTCGGCCAGGGGATAGCGCCCATTCAGGCGGTGGAAGTGTCTGCACATCCTCCGCAAGCGAAATCGAAGAAAAGATTTGGAGTAAGCGGACGAGGAAGTAGGAGATTTCGTTGTAGGCAAACTACCCAAGTGTTTGAATGCCAAAGAAACGGGGATCAATACGTGAGACACCTACCTGTTGACCTAGACAGATTCTCGGGCCGGCGTTGAAAGTGACAAAAATAAATGGGTTGGGCGTCAAGAACTTGTGAAGTCGTTCGTCCAGGAACCGGTGATCTGGGTCAAATACATCCGCTGCGAAACTGTGAGTAAGCACGTCATCCAGAAGGAGACGGCATCCTTTCCATCTGGCCCCCGTGGATCGTCGCCATCATGTCTCCTCGTCTCTTTTCTTGAGCAAGAGCTGCGGAAATAGTCGACGCTAACGCCAGCAAGCTCGGCCGGGTCCCTTCTTCGATGCGAATGAAGGGTAGCATCTGCTTCAACAAGAATTGCCAAGCTTCTGCCATCGCAGTCTGTGCATGCGCCAAAGAAAGGTTGAGATTAATCGACAACACTTCCTTCTCGATCGCCTCGACATCATCTTCATCCGCGACGCACTATTGAAGTCTACTCCTCAACAGCTTCAGCGAGAACGTAAAGTTGTCACCGAACTCCCGTTCCGAGACTGGGTCCTGCGACTGAAGTTGCTCTAGTAGAAGACCAGGGAAGCCCTGTGAGAGTTGTTCAGACAACTTATCATAGAGAGTTGGGTCATAGCAGCTGGACGCAGCCTCGAGGATAAGATCGTTGAGTTGGTCTTCGCCCTTGAAGGAGGGAATGCACTGAGTATAGCTGAGTAGTTTGGACAGAGGCTCGGAGGAGCATTTCGGGGCTGGCGGAGGGAATATATCCTGTCCAATGATACGGATCGCGTACGACTTCACCATACCGCGATAAGCCTGGACGGACACTACTTATCTCGTTCATTTCCGTTTTCTTGGACGAAAGCCCTTCTTTCAGAGGCGAGGCGTTGTGTTCCACGATCCAATCGAAGCTTGTCCGTCGTCTATGCGATGACGGGATCGTTACGACCGTCCTACGGGGCAAGTTACTTGATGAAGATTAGTCGGACTGTCGTTCGCCGTCCACCACGACAAACGATTCGACGGCATAGTCTGGATCCGGTCCAAGCTCCTCCCGAGCGATAGCCGCAATCTGCTCCAAGAATTTCGTCTTCTGACAGGCAGCGTCGATTACCGATTGATGTTCTAAGCCATGCTGCCGCACGACGTGGATGAAATAGAGCACAGACGCCAGGATTGAATGGTTGGCTTCCCAAAGATCCTTCCAATGGCAAAGGGTCTCGATCGCAATCTCTAGGGCGCTCTTCGATTTCTTCTTATCGTCTCCCTCCCCTCCCTTCTCCTCCTTACCCTTGGAGCTCGGGATGATGAATTCCCCCGTGACAAGTAGCTTGGAGAGAGCTGGCTCCTTGTCTACGGCAAGCGAGATGAAACTCCAAACGGCGCTTCGGAGAGGCAGCTCTTCGTACGGATGTTCCACTATGCGGACCAAAGAAGCAACGTAGTCTCCGGGTTGGAGAGATAACCAATGATCGTGGGAGGAGAAGGTACCGCTAACGAGAGGGAAGCACACAGCGCATGAAGTACGCGCATGGCTTCCAGAGGAACCACGGTGCCCACGTCCCGCTCCTTCACGAACGTGGCCAGCACATCCACTGGATCTACTCGGGCTCTTGCGGAATCAGAGAAACCTGCACCTCCAGCCACTTTTGCGCAAAGACCTTGTTCGAGCAGTGACGGCTTGTTGTTGTTGGGGGCTGCCTGTTTGTAATTAAGGACCGAGTGCGCAAGTTGGAGGTGCGATTCCAGCAGGTATATCAAGCGGCGAGCGTCTCCGAACCTCTTGGCGTTGTAAAGTGATCCGAGAACGTTAGGGCTGGACGCAATGGCCGATACCAGTGGATTGATCGTGGAAGTGGTGGCCTTGAAGAGGAACGTGTCAATGACGGCCTGGCTCAACGTAGGGAATGGTCGACTGCTGATGGCAGGGGGCGATTGGAAAAGGATATACGCATAGAACGATGATATGCGTCTGCCGATCTCGAAACGATCTCCAAGCTGTGCATATTTCCAACCCAAGTGTTCCACCCAAATTTCGCCATGGATAAAGTTAGCGGCTCGCATGAGGACTTCCTCCTTGACTTGTCGAAGGCGTTGGTTATCTGGTGGAATCGTCAACACGGAGACAAACGCTTCTTGGAGGAGCTGTTGGATGAGGTTCAACAACGCGAGGGTCATGGTATATTGACCAGTAGCTCTCTCTACCGGCAAGGCAACTGCTACGAAACCCGATGATCGACTGGGACCAAAGAGTGCGGTCGCAGAACGGATATAAAGCCAGACACGGAGTGAGTACTTGGGCAATGTAAGCAATGCCGAGAGTACGCTCATCGCCGACGTCACGAGCTGAGTACGGGAGAAGCCGCGCGTTTGCGAGCGAGTAAGGGCTTCTTCAAGAATCGTCGTAGTCAATTGTACCAGGTCTGCAGACTTGCTTTCCATTTGGGTGGAGGTGGAATCGCCCGTTTCGAGTGACTCCAAAAGCTCTTCTGCGAGAGCGGGCTTGTCTTGTATGACGCAACGGATGAGGTCGAGTGCATCCGTTGCAAGCGCTTCGTCGCCTCCCTCCCCAATCTCCATGCCGACGTCCTCCAGCCTTAGCGTCAAGGGCGACGAACCAGGACCCGTTCTCCCAAACGTCACGTCCTGATACAAGTCCATTGTACTCGCGTACATACTCCGCCGAGTAACGTACTCCTGGAGCACATCCAGGACAACCTTCCAGCCATTGTACTCGTGCTGCCAGCACAAAGCGACGAAATCTCCACCGTCACCACTAAGCAGCCGTCCTGTGGAACGCGGGGGCATCATCGAGCCACCAGGTAACCGAATTGCACGAGAGTTGGTGTATGACAACCCAGGGACAGAGGCAGAGCGCCCGTATTGAACCCGCTCATAGACCGCATTGGGGCCCGTGCACGACGAGAGCGGAATGACAAGTGAAAAGGTCGGGAGCTTCTGCATGTAATAGAAGACGTGTCGAGCACAGATTTCTCGTTCGCCTTCTTCCTCGTCCACAGACTGAGAGTATTCCGCAGATGAGGCTACGCAGAGAGAATCAGTGTCGAGGAACCCGAACGCAGTCATGGCGCGTAGGAGCCTGATGAGAGGTCTAAAGTGGATCGGGAAGCGTGATCGAGCAACGTCAATGATGGCCCGTCGTGCGATTCCTTGGCGCCAATCGAACTGCCAGAACTGACGACATACACCAACCACAGACCGACTTTCACTTCTTCCGAACAAGGCAATCCATATCTCGACAAGCGAATCGAAATCTGGGATGAGTTCCACGGGGACCAGCTCCACGACAGCAATCAGAAAGCCTTATAACAGATCAACCTCCTGAATATTCACGATTATGATTACCCACCTTTTAACACGGAGCGGAACGCGATCGCATTGGGGTCCGTTACAGTTGAATCAGTCTTCCAAGCGACTGCGGTGACGAATAGCGGCGAAGTTGTCAACAAGTTGTGTATCAGCTTGAACAAGCCCACTTCGTTGTTCAACACCACGCGTCCCATGAGGACATGCGTCGGTTCCCGTTCTTTGCCGCGTGAGGAATGTGTATGGATCGAATCAAGGAAGGAGCGATAGGAATCAGGAACTTCCTTCATATCCACGACCTTCGCACTTATTCGAGAGAGCACAAAAGCCCAACCCAAGTAGGTACATGCGTGCTGGTTATCAGGATTAGAAGTCACAAGTTGATGTATCCGCGTCAAGGAGGCCGGAGAAGCAGTGTAGAACGTCTTGTCTGCGGGCGACGCAGATATTTCAATGCCATCCGGCTCTGCAACTTTTTCCAGTTCCAGTATCTCGATAGTGATGAGCACCCAGAGACCGGCGATGTCTTGAAGGATTTGCATACCCTCCTCGTCCAGAAGCAGCGTGGAATTTTGTTGCGAAGAGCCGTGATTCGTGCTATAAGCGGCTTCGAGCAGTTTCGCCACAAGGTCTCCCTCGCACGGGACATACCCCCACATTGTCCAGAAAAGGACTTCCAATATTGCCAATTGCTTTCTAGAATTCTGCTTGGCCCAGCGAGACGCAGCCCTCGGATCCTCACTCAAGGTATTGGGCACGCTCTCTTGCGAGCTCCGCAGGTATTCGGCAAGAAGCGAGTCGGCAAAGGCGGGACCATCCGGGAGAATATTGGGAAGATCCTTCGTAGCAAGGGTGTGTATGGGGTCAGCTGGATTCTCCTGGGCGCGGAAGAGTGGGATGAGGACACGAAGAAGAAAGAGGCGCTCGGAATAGTAGAATGGCGTGACAGCAGCAATGAGTTCCTCGACGAGGCTCTTGTCCGAACTTGACCCGGAGTTTATTGATAGACCTTCGTTATAGAGAAACGACCGCAGTAGAATGAACGCCTGTATCTCGTCGATCTCGAAATGCGAGCTGAGCGCAACGGTAAACTCCTTTGAGACATCGTCTACTTGCAAGACGCATCCGTCCGGCAGCGTAACTGTGCCACTCTCCACGGCCTTGCGCGATGCGGGTGTTGGACTTCCATAAGGGTTTGCGACATCCCGGATTTGCGAAATGCGGGGTGCTATTTTTTGGGATATCTGCTCCACCGACCCTCCGTCACGACGTCCGGTGAGAAATGAGTGTAGCTGTTGATATGTGCTATAACAGAATATAGTGAGGCACAAAAACAATTAGTCCGATCACAAACTCACATGTCAATCAGCGACGAGCGCTGCGAAGACTCTCCGGACATGTTGACACGGTCTTATGCGCGCGTACTGCTCACCGTGTTCGAATACAACGGGCTATTTGTCCATGTTTATTTCCAAGGCTTTTGCTAAACAAGTCAACACAACGCCACGTATAAGTAATGTACTTCATGTCCTCTTTCTCTCTCCATCACAAACATCGCATCCCGGATTGTCATTAAACATCCTATCGTTCTCCTCGGCAGCTTGATTCGACGTCGTCGCCTTCTTTGCAGATACATACGGACGAGCCCATGACGTCCCACCGGTGGTGGATGCCGCAGGCGCAGTTATCGTTGCTGGCGTTGCCGTCGTAGCCGGTGTCGCGACAGCAGCCGCAGGCTTAGTAGCAGCAGGCTTCGGTTTCGGCGTCGTCGACTCGTCGTCATGCATATTTTCTCCCAACCCTGCAGTTTGACTGGTGACCGCGTTCAACATCTTCTTGCGCATGTCGTCGGACATGTTTCTCGCAGCCACACCGGGTCCCTCCTTTTTCTTTTTCTTCTTGGGTGCGCCTCCGTCTTATTTGTCGACAGCCATCGCGTTTCCGCCTCCCGAAGCTTACGCAGCCGCAAGATTAGCCCGACGCTTAGGACTTCTAGGCGCTGTGTGGCGAAACGTGTCGTTGAATTCCCGGATAGTCGGACCAGTATATTGATGCTGTGCTCGCGTCCTCTCCCGAGGAGTTTGAGGAGGTCATATCACACTTACCTATCCTAGATATTCGATCATCCACATCATCTTCGGAAGCACTTGCAGGCTAGAACTTTACCAGTATCTTCTCTACCCTGAACTATCTCCCATAGTCACTGATGAAAAGAATAACACAGCATATCGTGCTTGAAAGGTGTTTTGCAAGCTGGAGTGGATTGGACATGTCGGTTGCAATTCACGAAAGTCTCTCCACTGCTCTGAGACACCCAGCGCTAAATTCCACGACGATTTATCTGAATATTTGTCCACATGATCATCGAGTCATTCATTGTGGTCAACGTGGTCAGTGTCGGTGAGGACTACACCATTGGACAAAATGTGTTTACCTGTACAGCATGACACTTCTAGGTATTAATCACCGCCTAGGACAGTCACTCAAGTTGGCCGGACGCTCACCACCTCCTGGATTTTACCGAAATTTTACCGAACTCCGAGTCCGAGAGATTCACATATGACTACAGTGCTGCAACAACGTGTTTTACATGCGGCCCTGTTCTTGCCTCGTGGTCATTGAAGCTGTGCAATGTCTCATAGACGCTCCAGGGTGTTCTTCAACTTCCCTTCAACTTGGTACGTACCCAAAACTGTTGTATCAGCTCCCGCGAAAGTGGAGCAATGGAGAGTGGAACTTGAAGAGACAGTGATGGAGACCAGATGGAGTGCTGTTTGTTTCTGCAAAAGCCAGCCCATCGGAGATGCAGTATGGGGGGTGTTTTCGCACACCCGATTCCACGTTTAGATTGTGCGAGTTCCGCTCGGAGTTTTGCCTGGCCGTCGGGACACATTGTCGGCAAGACAAGATGCATTGTGTCATGAGCAATGTCTCCGAATAAGCATAAATCGGGTTGAGTTTACAATGAACAATATCGTTGAACAAGGTGGATTGTCTCGCAGTGGTGTCTTGGTGGAGTGAATTAATGAACTGGGTTCAATTGCCACTCGGACCTCCACCTGATCGATCACAAGTGACCTCACACACCACAGCCGCGCGTCCGACAAACAGTATAAATCCTTTGGCTCACAAACGAGTCCTGAGCCCGTTTCATCCCCTGTGCTTGACCGATTTATCCCCGAATACTACAAACACGAACCAAACACTCTAAACTTGCTGTATGAACTCAAACATGTCATCGATGGTCTCCTTGTAGGTCTTTTCTTTGCATATTCCACCGCACTGATATATACATTCTTGATATATCTAGCATTCTCTCTCGTCGCTCGATGGTTGCCCCTACGTTGCCGCTTGATACGTCTCCTTTCTCCCTTAGTACCGCGGGTGTGGCCGGCGTTATCGGTGGAGACGAGGCTGTGTCAGCCATAGCTACTGTCCATGTCTACGAGAGCAGACGGTGGTTAGGGTGGTACAACTCTCCAGGATCATACCAAATTGCCAAGCGACTCAGTCTCCTCGCAAAGTCAAGGATTCAGGACGGCCTTTTCCCTGGCGTTCAAACTGATCCCGCCAAGTTGGTGGAGTTGGATATCACCAAGGGTCCCAAGTTCAGAGCCGCCCACTCGGGTACCGTCATTGAAGATACTGGTCACTTGGCTTCCCTCGTTGTAAAAGAATGCGCTGCTCTGGATGGAAAGGCTGTCGAGGGGAGAAAGACACAGGCTGTTGGAGTCACGGTTATCGAACTCAGTCACGTTCCTGCGGCGCGCATGTATCCCAAACGCATCAACCCTTACACCCCCATCTTTGCCACCATACCCATCAGCATCAGCATCGCCGGCTGTGTGGCGTGTGGTGTCTTTGAGGACTGGTATGCGTTCTCATTGATCCTCTTGGGTATCCTCGCGAACGGAATTGCCTCGCTGGTCATCG
>JBBPNU010000019.1:0-43151 GCA_038091055.1 Leccinum angustisporum
ACTTTGACTTGGAGTGGCAAACTGAGGGTACCGGGTGCTCGGAGGAACCAAGTGCACAGCCGGCTGGTTGCAACGACTCGGAGTCGATTGCAGGTTCAAACGTTCAACGTTTCAACCTCCTTCCCACCGCTCAACGCTAGATGCTTGAAATAGCTGAAGACCAAGACGGTTAGATCGGCAGGGAGATAGCTGTTGGCACTGCTACTCGAGTTTACACCCCGAGTCCAGGAAAGAAGTGTGACGTCACCCGATTGCGTCAAGATGTACTCGAGAAGACGGCGGACTGCTCGCGTGCCCTCGCCATATATGACCGGGAGTGCGACATCAAAGATACCGAACAGACAGTATGCGATATCCTCCTTCCGCGTTGTTTCGCGCTTTGAAGCGAGGTAGAGCTTTTCCCGCACCCTCGTCAACCCCGGCTGAAGTGTGGCGAGGGCCTCAGTAGCAAACTTGGTCGCCTGTTCCATCTCTGCGAGGACGATAGGTGATTCCTTGTGATTGAACATCTCCAGACCGAGGTACGGCTTCCAATCTTCTGTGTAAAATTGGATGACCCTTGATGCGACATACTCCTGAAATGTCCACCCGCGCGTGTTCCAGATGCTCTTCCACAGAGGCCCAGGCTCCTGCGATTCCGAGGAAACTCCGAGAAGATGGACGATTGTCAGTGCCGCACGACAGTACCACTGGAACATTGCAACGACTGATTCTTGCTGAATTCCCTTGTCGCTCTGGTTAACCCAGCACGTGTCGCTCCACGCCCACCTGAAGCTGCGAGACTGCACGAGATTGCAGAAGTTGATGAGTTTGTCGATCGTGGTGGGATGTGGGTAGTCCATATATATAACAGTATTCTCGACCATTTGGAATGTTGGCTCGGGTGGTTGCCACCTGTGCGAGAACATCACGTATTCGTAAAACTTCGCCACCTCCATCTGAATGCGTGCAAGGTCGAGTCGATCACGGGTTGTTATGAAAGACCGCAACTCATGGAATATGGGGACTTGTTCAAAAGCTGCGGCTTGTATTGCCTTATCGCAGAGACGACCAGTAGTGGTGTCAATGAGTGCTCGGGGTATATCATGGATGGTCTGCTCAACCACCTGGCGATTGATTGGAGTCGTGTCGAGATAATAATTCCGCATAGCTGTCGACAAAAATCAGCCTTCGTCGCATACACAACATGAACGAGAACGACTCACCCCGAACTTGTGGGTCAAGTGAATTCTCCATCCTCGACAGCATCATCTCAAAGGCGTCGAATGCCTCCTTGTAACGCCCCAGGCTATGTAATACCGCATGTTTCCTTTTGTACCCTTTGTAGTTTGATGAGTCGCGTTCAGTGATCTGATCGTACAGTCAGCGCCATGAACTCGACATGCCCTGCGGATCAATTTATACCTGGGTGGCGTTTATGAGTCCATCCTCCAATAAGCCTACTCGCGCCTGGCAGCATTTGACTATGATGTCACTGATATTTGTCGGCCATCCCGTCGGTACACCTTCCGGATGTGAGGGAGTAAGCGACAAGAGAGCGGAGTAAGCTGAAAGAGTCTCGTCATGCTTCTTGGAAGTTGACGCCACATCTCCGATCTCCAGCAGCCTTGATATGCATCGGTGCATGAATTCTGAGGGTAGGGACTGAATAAACTATTCTAGGACAAGATGCACGAGCTCGCCTTTCAACCAATCGATGACTGGTTCATTATGCCACAGATCCTCCTCAGTCATCGCGTTCGCAATATGCACAGCATCATATATGCGACCGTTGGCGTACAATGTTTCACACTCATGTTTCCTGTCGTATACACTGAGGGCATGTTTGCATATGGTGAATTGGTTTCCGAGTCCTTGGGTGGTGATCTCGAGCTCGTTTATTGTTCGCGCAATGGATACTGAAAACAGGTCAGACAGCCGTCAGTCGAAATCGTTCAGAAGGCACCTGAGCTCTTTTCGGGTGGATCAACGTCTGCGCATAGTGCCTTGATGGTCTCGGTCAATCGGTCGACTGAACCTTGAGATGCCACAAGCACGCTGCGGAGTTCCCTATCCGATTCGTCGAGATGAGTGATTTTTCGATCTAACAATAGGAGTGTCAACGAAGTGGATTTGAAGGCGGAGAGAACGCACCCGAGGATTCATTCTGTCCACGAAGGGACTTGATCATTTCATTGAGGCCTATCTTTTCCTCGTTGGATCTAGCAAGCTGGGTACGTAGTTCCTGAACAGTTTTCTCGAGATTCGCTATATCGACCTCTGGTGGAGATGAATATCAGCACAGCGGAGCGACTTAGATAATAAGCACACTTTGACACGCGTCCCAAGCACGGAGGGCCACAACCATGTCGTAGATAACCGGTTTGTCAATCTTTAAGCACCGGATTTCTGGTTCCAAGCGTATCTAAGGGGAAATTGATAAGGATGTGATCCTATATGAGTAACGTTACTCACATCGTCCAACCGGTAGGATAAGGGAAGAAAGTCATAAAGATTCTGCAGCTTGACGTTGTGGCCTCCTGCGGTCACAATGTCATAGTTTGGTGAGATGGCCATGGACAAGATGTAGTGGGAGTAGTGGATGACGGTCCCGATTTGTTGATGTGTCCTAGTGTCCCAGAGTGAGACCGACGAATTAGCGGAGGCTGCGATGACTGTGTCGTTGCATGCCAGTGCGATCCACCTTGCATCGTCGTTGCTGTGAATGCGCCATTTCGCGAGCGTATTCCGGGTGGACACGTCGAGAGAGTGAATGTCGCCGTCTTTGGACAAGACAAAGAGGCGGTTGGCGAAGCGGCGGAGATTGAAAAGTCTGCGAGGACGTTGCTTCCGTCGTAGATCGGCGACCTCGATTCCACGTGGCAGTAGCGATACGTCGTCCGTTGGGAGAGAACTTTACTGCAGCCACATGGTGGCCGTGTTTGAATGGGCCAAGGAGTCGCTAACCGCCATCAGGAAACGACCATACACAGAATGTCTTGTCATCCGATCCTGTCGCGATTTTCTTCCCATCTGCTGAAACGTCCACCGCATTCACCCAATCGTCGTGTGCTTTGAACCTGACCACCTGTTTGTGGGGTTTCGCATCCCAGACCATCACTTGACCACTCTTCGTCCCACACACGATCCACCTGCCATCTTGTGTGACTGCCAGGTCCGCAACAGCACTCCCAGTGTCCATTGGCTTCCCCACCTCCTTGCCATCCTCCACTCGCCATCGTCGGATTTTCTTTTCCTTTCCCGCGCTCATGACATGCTGCCCATCAACAAGAAAAGCGACTGAATATATGTCATCTTGAGTATCGATTTCGATTGGATTCGCGTTACTTACGACATCGGAGGAGGAGCCTTGTTCATTCGATTCCTGAGGATCCTGTACCTCTCTTTCGTTTGTCGCCGATGCTTGCACCTGATGGCCGGCGTTCAAGGGAAGTGGGCTGTCCGCCCTACTCGGCTCTGCGGCTCTGCGGCTCTCGTCAACCTCGTCCATCAATGGCCTTGCCTATTAGAGTACTACTCACCATTAATATTCCTCTTCCATGGGCGAAACTTGAAAAACATACTGGTTCAGGTTCAAGTACAAAGAGAATGCCTCTTCAATGTCGCCTGGCATACACGTGTACGTTCATCCACTCTCACGCAGTTACCCTGTGCCCTGGGCGCTCGCCTTCATGCGCACGTGTCATCGCTATTGTTGTCGTGGCTTTCTCGATTCTCGACGATTCAAGCAAGATAACCCACCTATCGAGGATTTTGAGGTAGGTTCTTCTCGTCTCGTTGCGACATTTTTCCGTCCCAGGTTCTCCAACTATCTGATTGTTATCTCCAGAGAACTGAGCTAGCAACATGATTGTAGACCAACTTCGACTGGCGTACTCAAGAGGCAATTCTTCCACACCGCACACGTCCGTTAATCACTCCGATTGTAGGCGGTACATGTAATAACCCTGGGACACCATCAGGGGACATGCCGGCTGTACAGACTTGACGCGCATTTTCACATCCCCTCCTCCGAGTCCCTTCAACGACACCAATCATCCTGAAAATGAACCACTGGTCGTGTTGGATATTCTAGAAGACACAGACCGCGGAAATGAGAAATAGTGTGATACAGAACCAGTCATGGAGGTATGTTCTTTGAAAACCCATTCCATGTGATTGTTGGATATTGAACGATCTTCTCTCCCTTCCGCTTCGTTCCCATGTTTGTATGGGGTACAGTTCGAAACAAACTTACACATCTCACAGTATAATATATCAGTTCGCACATCCGTGTTTTCTTCCCTCTCCCGGACGGGGTCAATTCTCAATCGATGGTCTCTGATGTGGCACTCCAGTTAGTCGCAATACCGACTGGATCGAATGCCCTGGTCTCCTTACGACTGATCAGAACCGCGTGCACTGACGTGTTCATGTCAGCAATACAGTATAAATTCGGCAGATTATACGCGCGGTCAGCAGATCATCAATCATTCCTCTCGCTAGTGAAGCTGACAGATGGATGTCGCTCACGCCATCCCCACAGGCAACATAGGAGCACTTGTCTCCTTCAACGAAATTGGGAAGTGATGCGTGGGGCGCAGCACGGAAATCTGTACCACACAAACCGGAAAATCAGGCAAAGTTGGCTTTCACCGGTAACGATTCTGCGACCAACAGAGATCAAGAACGGACGATGCGTCGTTCACCTATTAGTCAGGCTCCGAAGGAGTGGGCGTCTCCTTTGTTCTTCGTTTTGAATCTGGGAACAGTTGACCCCATTCCTATACCAGTGTTAACTCTTGAGCCAATGTCGAGTAAGGACAACAGGGTGCAGAAATTGCTGCCGTTGTGTCCCAAATTCCATCAAACTCTGGGTTGGGAGTACTCGTTATCAAGCCTTATGCTCTTCATTTCTTCTCCTCTAATCACCTTACAGTTCTGGTCCCCCACGCTCACTCCGGCGCGTCTCGGATCTTCCCATGCACTCCGAAACCCGGCTTCCCCTTCGACGTACGATACTCCAGACAGTCTCATACCCTTCCTTTGCGCGTCTAGTCATTCATAGTATAGCTAATTGATTCTGTCCCGAGACCTAGGTCTTAGACTTCCTTATCTTCCTCTCCTCTCTTACCGATCGATCGTTCACGAAGGCTTTGAATTGTTGCCCGAAGCGTTGAGATACTTATCCATTCAAGGATATATAAAAAAGGTACCCATCACGCCTCGCCCTCCGTGGATGCCAATAATCCAACTTGTCTTCCCCGACCGCGTCAGGGCATCGGCAACACCCTCCAACACCCTCCTCCGTATCCGTGCACGCGGAGATACCTGCCAGAGACACCACTCTACACACAAGCTTTTAGTGCATACGCCTCGTCCGCGTCGTATCATGGCATCGCGTTGCGAAACGACAGCCAGAGGTACAATACGAGCACCATGGGCAGCCCCCTCCAGATGCTTTAGTGCCTCTGCGCACGAGCACCTTTGGCTGGCGGTCGTCCTCGCGCATCATCCCCGAGCCTTCTACCCTCTGTAGCACACTTATAAACGGGGCGACGGATCACATAACGTTAAGCTCCACGCGTATCGAATTGGTGTACAGACGGAGGATCTGCACGAGTACATCGAGCTCGATCGGATCTCACTGAATCGGACAATTCATAACTAGCAGTCTGTCGGACAAGAGCAGATCCATGGATTGCGCGTCCATGAACTTAGCTAGCCAAAGCGACGGAGGTTGAAAAGTCTGCGAGGACCTTGCTGTCGCCGTGGATGCGAACAGAAAATTCTGTGCCAGTGGCGATTAGTCGTCCGTTGGGAGAGAACTTGACAGCGAGCACATGATTGTCGTGTTCGAATGGGTCAAGGAGTCGCTTGCCAGCGAGCAACGACCAACACTGAGCTACTTTTCCCTTCGCAGCGTGGTCGTTCGGAAGATGATCCGAAATCTCTCGTCCGAACCTCAGGATTCCCGCGCTCGGAACGCTCGGAACGCTCGGAACTAGGACTTTGACTTGGAGTGGCAAACTGAGGGTACCGGGTGCTCGGAGGAACCAAGTGCACAGCCGGCTGGTTGCAACGACTCGGAGTCGATTGCAGGTTCAAACGTTCAACGTTTCAACCTTCTTCCCACCGCTCAACGCTAGATGCTTGAAATAGCTGAAGACCAAGTGCGGTAAGCACGTCGACAAGACATGTGGTTGATAACGTTAACGAGAGCAGATTCTGAAGACTAGTTCGACGTTTCTCTAGTCATACCGGTGCTATGTCTGTCTATCAGAGGTGATGAAAACAAGGTCATTTGAAAGCGGAATATTGATGGCGACCCAGAAACAAGCGATGATACCGGCTGATCCCGATCCAACTCAATCTTTTAGATGACGTACGTTCGGTTGTATTTATCCCGGGCGAGAAGGAGTTCGTGAGCGGTGGCGACAAAGGGATGTTTCGACGACGGCACACGACGGGGCGTTGGCTGCGGTAAACAAAAATCAAGTTGACATGGTCTGAATCCCAGTAAGATAGCAAAGTTGACTTACCGGAGGTACAAGTACATTCCTATTGTTCAAGCTCCCACCCACAACGCTCACGGATAACAATCAGCTCAACCACGGTGAGGTCCGTGATCAATTCATTCCGACTTCGCTGCCGTGTTGACGCTGCGGAAGGCTCACTCTCCGGTGTCGTCTGTTCGTCATGCCGGATGCCACGGCTTCTCTCCTCCCACTCCACTTTGCAGGCAAGCAAAGTTTTCCTTGATAAACCGACCAACGTCGCGACCCAAGCTCCCGATTTCCACCCACCACCCCCCTACACTCCACATATTTCTGGAATGGTTCCTGATTTCGATGTGAGTAATTGCGACTCATCACTCTCCTCTCACTCATACTTTCAAAAGCTATGCAGGCCAGCCCCCACAAGCATCCGACTCACTCCCTTGGAATATGATTTCGGTCTCATGCTCTCTCTATCGCATTCAGATCCACATGATCGAGTTTCGTTGGAAACATCAAGCTTACGATCAAGCAATTAGCCCGCTTACCTGGACATCGTGCCTAATTCAGATGGCTACAATCACATTGCTCTTTTTGATCCCGCCACTTCCTCTACACCGCGTTTCCTTACTTCTGGACGGTATTCAAGCGGTGGATGCCCAGCGGGGATTGATGTGAGTTCCCAGATCTTTTAATATCCGTCGCTTGCAAGGTACATGATACTGAAGCAGCGAATTGAAAACAGTTATTTCCAAGTTGCACGTTCATCCATCCAACGTCATCTGTACTCAGTTCCGATCTCATCACCGAACACTGATTCAGTGGTTCTCCCTACCCACCTAACCGACGATTCGACCCCGTCTTCCTATTCCACAGCTTTTCGCCTGTTGTAGAGTTTCACTTACTAAACATTCTGAGGCAGAGGGTGGCAGACGTCAACAGGCCTGGTAATTTCCGCCCTTCAAAAGGATCGAGCATTGGCTGATTGTCTTGTTTACAGATTTCGATTATGTCCTCACCGATAACGCTGCGTTGAACGAAACCCTCGGAGAATTCGAGGCGGCAACCATCACGTACTCGACCATCGATAGCGATGGTTACGGTGCGCCTTTTTCTTTTCTTTTCTTTTTTTACCCGAAGTTGATCGTTCCGTCGCTTACCATCTCAGAGCTTGGCGTTAAGGAGATGCGGCCGCCTAGAATGGACGATTCCGGGCGCACAAAGTACACCCCGTTCTATTCTCTGTGTGCGTCCTCGGTCTTTGACTCCACCCCTTCTTTTTGCTGATTTTTTACTGTTCAATAGCTACGGCGGCCCTGGGAGTCAGAAAGTCGACCTAAAGTACAATCGCGATTGGCACGACTGCCTCGTCTGCACCCTCTAATATGTCGTCGTCGTCGTCGTCGTCGAGCGCGGAACGGGATTCAAAGGGCGTCGACTGCGCAACCCCGTGAGGTACAACATGGGCTTCTGGGAAACTCGGGATCAGATCAATGCTGCACGGTGCGTTCTTGTGCTTCTTTTATTTCCAATTGTTTTTTTCCCGCTTGATCCTATCGAGTTATTCACCGTCGTTCTTAGTATCTGGGCTGGCAAGGACTATGTCGACCCCAAACGCATCGGGATATGGGGTTGGGTAAGTACATTTACACCGCTACAAGGACATGACTGCACCTTGATGACTCCCGACTTCAGTCTTATGGAGGCTTCACGGCGTCCAAAGTCGCCGAAGCTAATGCCGGAATCCATTCTTTGGCCATGGCTATAGCGGTGAGCTGAGTTCCGCCCAACTCTATCAATATCAGCTCAATTGTTCTCCAGCCTGTCACAAGCTGGCGATTTTACGGTAAGCATGAAAAGTTTGTCGCAGATAACCGATAGGCAACTTACCCTGTGGCTTCCAGACTCGATCTACACTGAGCGGTACATGGGCCTTCCGGAGGACAACCCGGGCGGATATGTCAACGCTTCAATCTCTCACGTGGAAGGGTTCCAGAACGTCGACTTCTTGTTTGCACACGGAAGCGGGGACGACAACGGCCACTTGGCACACTCTGCACACCTGCTCGACATGCTCACGGCGGCGCAAGTGAGGAATTTCAGGTTCAGGATGTTTACGGATAGGTTAGCCTTTTTTTCTCTTCATAAAGGTTGCGTGATGAATAACCTTGTTTGACACACAGTGACCATAGCATCTCCAAGAGAGGGGCGAACAGGGAGGTGTACGAGTACATGGCACTCTTCCTGATAGAGAAGTGGGGCAAGGGTGGACGTCGTCGTGGGTGGTGAATTTGAACGCGGCGACGCCTAGACCTAGCCGAAACAGAACAAGGACAATCCTGTTAGGGAACTTCGGTTCCTCCTCCCCATGGAATATTGTACATACAACAAGCCGTTGACATACATAAGCTGTGCATTCGGTTGTCGCAGCGTTGAAACGTTGAATTAGAACCACCGTACCACACATTTGCATAGATGTGACGAAAACGGGAACTGATTGCCAGGAAGTCGACCCGCTAGCAAACGTTCCACATCATACTGTACTACGCGTGCCTGACTAGATTGCCGTACTGGGATACGCGATCGATCTGCAGCAAAGTCTCGCCAATTTCCTGTGCACCGTATAAACGCGTTGCTCCCCGGGCCCCACATTGTAACCTAAAATAAATGAGGATGATGGAATATATTAGGAGGTTGCGGTGAAAATCATGGGCGCTCTTCAAAGCTGCTGCGCGTAGCTAGTCACTGTAGTAACAAGAAATAATTTACTGTGGAAGTATCATTGTGAAGGGCTACGGCCTTTGGTCTCGTTAAGCGCGTGAATACACATCCACGCATATATACACACGAGGCTCCGTTGAGGTCGCTCGCTTGGGGTGGGCGGGGTCATCTGGTCTGACCGTTCAGGGAGGGAAGTTACTTTGACCCACCTCAGGCTCGAGCAGTCCCGGCCGAGTCTGGTTCTAGTGCTGTATGTGCTGTTCTGTGTGGGTTGTCCACATTTCGGTATGCCTTCAGACCTGGTAGTCTCTCCAAGGGTCGACGGGGAATACGGATGTGTTTTGTGGAGCAGGGTGCCAAGATTGGATAAGGCGGTCTCGGATCTAGTAACAAGCTAAGGTTCGACTATTTGACCCGGAAGTGGTGGAGAGTAGCGCCAATGTCAGGGATTGTGGGTACCGTTTCGTGTGCCAGTATGTCACCGACTGACAAGTCGGAACGACTCGACAGATGCGATATGATGCATATATGATGACGCGTCCGAGCGACCTGGAATAAAGACACTCTGTACCGGTGCTATATTGTAATATTCGGGGAATCTTGGCCTGCATGCTGATCGATCGGACCTTTTATGATCCAGCCCCAGCCTCCCCCTTTTTCCTATTTATTACTTGCTTTTATCGATGGGATGGAAGGCATGGTGATGGTGAGGTATTATCGTCATATCATCAGAAGCTGCTTACAGCAACCTCTTGCCAGTAGGTAGGCACAGAGTTTCCGGAACACCGGAGCGGACCCAGATCGTGTGTGATCACAAGAAAGCAGGAAAAAACGTGCCCAACGGTTGGCTCAGTGCACGATCCTCGAGGTCGATTTTCGCACGAGAGATGGCGTCACTGACTTTGATCCTGGCATTACTTAGTAAAAAAGTTAGCTCTAGAACGGGAACAAAAGTGAAACGCGCGTTGCAACGTACCGCATACATGATGCAAAGCCCTGAACTTTGAAGGCCCCATCATTGACTCGAAGATGTCAGATTTTTTTGTTTGTTTGTTTTCACTTGACATCTGGGAGACGAAGGGGCCTACAGGGCCAACGGCTCAACACGTCCCGGCGTTCCGACTGTGGCGACACTCAGCATGATGTCGAAGCCCCATCGAGGTTCCAAGTTAGTACATAGTCCACCCAGCAGAAAGTCAGCGCTTGCGCCGGTTTGGGTCGAAGTTTGTCTGATTTGTTTGGGTCCAGGTTTGGGTTGGCGGTGCCGCGCGCGGCTGACTTCACGCGGAGCTTGAACCTCGGAAACGCCCGTGTCAGGGCAAGTTTGGGTCTGACTGGTCGGAGATCCAAAAGGCCTTGGTCACGATTTTGTATTCGTTCTTCCGGCCCGCCTCCCGCCTTCTGCCCTCCTCCCGCCTTCTGCCCCCGGTCAGCCTCACCCTCGTGGTCAGCCACCTGCCCAGGCCCTATATAGACAAAGGTGCGTCTATCACACTCCCCCCATCTGGATCTGAGGTTTCTCGTCCGTTCCCATCTCTCCACGAAATCCTGCACCATCCCCCATCGTCTCATCGCTCAACGTCAGCCCAAGCACCTAACCTCGGAGTCTCCTTTGAGGCTGGCATGGACTCGGATGCGAGTGAAACTTGTTCGGAGAAGTCGGAACTCGGAAATTGATGGATCATCGATATTTACACCGTGTCACCCCTCAGCCAGGCTGCTGTACAGCCTGTACTGTGGCACAAGCACGATTCTGCCGCTGGAAGTGGTGGTATACATGCACGCTTTCAAGGTCAAGCTTCCTAGTGTGATTTATCTAATAATACGGTAAGTCGTCTGCTTCCAACATGTTCCGCCGAAAACGAATCAATCGTATTATTATCTCTCGGTGATACAGCCTGCCCCCTCAAACACACACTGGCAGGATCCGGCTTTGCCAATATTATCCTTTACCGGATCCGAGCTGCTCTCGGGAAGTCCTCAATTTGCAGCGATTGTCAAACGCTCCGACATATCCGGCCTCCTTAAATCACACATCAGTCAGCCTGAGGACCCAAGCCTTGTATTGTCTCAAGGCGTGGCTCTCCCTCCAATTCCACCCGTCACGATATTGAATTTTCCTCGCTAGCTTGGCCCAGACCCTGTCTGCCAAGAGCCAAGAGAAGAACGTCTCGAATGACTCTGGCCCATCTGTGGACTTGGCAAACTTTGGACTAGTCTAGTTCGTCGGGTCTCTCTCTCTCTCGGAGGTTTGTCGACTCCGAGTTGGCTACTACAACTCGCGAATCAGACGCTCGGCGTCGATTAGTCAGTCGGTCTTGACTGAGGTTCGTAACGGTCGTTACATCACATGACACCGAGGTCCGGGTGGTCCTGATGCGGCGGCGACTAGACCTGCCACACTGGATCAGAACTGTCCCAATCGCATCTGTCAAAATTGAAATACGATCCGTCGTGCCTGGCCTTCAAAGTCAAATATGAATATTGTTCCTCGTCTAAGCTTCCAGGGACGTCCAAGTCTTGGCCGCTCGGTTATCCAGAAACTGTAGTCACGCGACTGGACTCAGCTTGCGGGCCCGGGCACCTGGACTGGTCTAGGTAGGCCTGGCTAATGCTGTAAAGCGCCGGTCTGTCGATGGGCTCTTTGAATCGTCGTTCCATTTCTTCTGCAGACCGTCGCTCACCTGCCTACCTACCTTCTCGTGGGCTCTAGGCTTCCCTGCTCCTAGTTTTAATCTACTGAAACTGCATAGACAATGACATGCCCTACATTATTCAAGTAACCATAGCGATAAAAGAGGCTTGTCCAAGGCCGCCTTGAGTCCTGCACTCCGAATCGGTGACAGGTGCCATGACATGTCGATCGACCGAGAGAAACTTGTATACATACAGTAGATTGAAGGTCCAACCCTGCCAGTACCTGACTCGAAGGTCTCGGAGTGCATCGGTACTACACATACTCACACATCGACCGTGACGTGGCCAGGAGCACCGTGGCCCCGGCGGTACGACATCGCTATGTGTCAAGTATACTTGGTCCTTGCCGATCTGTGGCACATCTAAGTTATGCTAGTGAGTTGCCGTATACCGACGTCGGACGTCCACGCCATTTACATTTTACATCACTGATCTCGAAGTCGGTTAACCTGGACCTTGAAACAAAGGACACTTTGGAACTGCGGAGCAAGAACAAGGAACAACTCGGTCGAAAATCACCCGTAGTTTTTTTTTTCTTCCCCAAGTTGCCGAATCCCATTGTCCCTCGAGCTCGGTGGGGATACTTGAAATTTTGAACTTGTCGTCGGAACTCGGTTGGCAAAACAGATATCTGGATCACATTACGGGTTTCGGATACAAAATACATAAAACTGTTAGGAGCTCGGATCTGGGCGTTGGCTGCGGTAAACGAAAATCGCAACTGGATTGATTCAAGTTGACATGGTCTGTTGAATCCCAGTAAGATAGCAAAGTTGACTTACCGGAGGTACAAGTTCATTCCTATTCCTGGTTGAAACATAGCTTCATAGGGCACAGTTCAAGCTCCCACCCACAACGCTCACGGATAACAATACGGTGAGGTCCGTGATCAATTTATTCCGACTTCGCTGCCGTATTGACGCTGCGGAAGGCTCACTCTCCGGTGTCGTCTGTTCGTCATGCCGGATGCCACGGCTTCTCTCCTCTCACTCCACTTTGCAGGCAAGCAAAGTTTTCCTCGATCAACCGACCAACGTCGCGACCCAAGCTCCCGATTACCACCCACCACCCCCCTACACTCCACACATTTCTGGAATGGTTCCTGATTTCGATGTGAGCAATTGCGACCCATCACTCTCCTCTCACTCATACTTCCAAAAGCTATGCAGGCCAGCCCCCACAAGCATCCAACTCACTCCCTTGGAATATGATTTCGGTCTCATGCTCTCTCTATCGCATTCAGATCCACATGATCGAGTTTCGTTGGAAACATCATCCATATTCGACGACACGGTCTGCAGTCCATCCTTTCAAACGGCTCTGTCCCATCAAGCTTTTCTAGAGGCGAACAGAGCACTTCAAGCACTAGTTTGGAGTCCCCAGCCAATTCCCGTTCGAACTTGGTGTTAGTGCCCATTCGTTGATCGGCTGATCGGCTTTATTCATGCTCCTTTGAAATGGGATATGCGAGATTATTGTTCATATCTGACACCATTCTCCTACAGGCCTACTATTTTCCGGACAGAACCGCTTGGCTCACGTATCTGGTAGTGTCCCACTGCCGAGTTCTGCCTTCTGTCACTGCACACGGCTAATCCGTATCGGAACGGCCAAAGAGGTTTTTCCCATTCGTACATCTCGTCTTGCACTCCCAAAATCTTTCCTTGCTGTGGGTCAGGCGAAAGTGAGCTTTTCTCTGTCGGCACTGAACTGGCCATAATTCATTGCTGAGCGCATTCAGGGTCTCGCCACGCTCACGCGCCTTGAAGGTCCGGAATCAAGTATGTCCCAAGTCTCGAAGCAGCTGAGGACGAGCGAGTGGGTTTACTTTGTCTGCCACGGTATCCCCAAACAGGAAGCAACCTTTTGACTCCGCATTTGGTCTTTGTGACGGCCGGTTTACAGTGGAACGGATCATGGGATGCGAGTTACAGCACCCGGGGTTTGCATACCTGTGTCAGGGACGAGGAGAGTGCAGGCGAAGTCATCCACTTGGCGTCAGCGATGCAGTTTGCAGGGTTCCGGTCTGTGATTGGGACCATGTGGGCGGTGGACGACGCAGATACTAACAAGATCACGAGCTAGTTTTACGAGAATATGTTGGATGGATGTTGGATCACACTCGAGCGGCGTTGGCGCTGCAGACGACGATGAACTCAATGGTTGGTATTGTTCCGCTTGATCAGCGCATTCTGTATGTCCATATAGGTGCCTAGTCCATGTCATTGTATGGTTGCCCCGTACTTATGTATTTGATGTGTCTCCCCGCATACATTTTCTCGAAAGTGTGAATGTCTGGTTATCTGAATGACTGCTTTTTGAACACAGTTGTTCGTAGGGTTCCGCACGGGTAACACCGTGGCATGGAAAGTCAACACCATACCCGTACCCGCAGACACCGTACCCTCTACGGGTACGGGTAAACACCGACCCGTCTTGACCACGGTGTAAGGAAAACACCGCGGTGTTCAATAACACCGCGGGTACTACATTCGAGAAATGCCACAAAACATATAATCTAAGTATTCTTTTGCCATCGAACTCGAGATGAACTGTCCATGCGATGAAGGCACGATGATTGGGAGAGGTCCACGCATCTGTTGCAAAGTGTAGATGACCTGGATGATTCTAAGGTACTATATCATTAGTGACATGTTGACACAACACAATGTCTTACCTGGAGAAGCTTGCTAATGCGACTCGTAGCCTTGTCAAATGACGCATGGATCTTGCGAGTGAGGGTGTCGGCAGAGGGAATGTCGATATGAGGGCGTCCTGCAGTCAAAAGCTCACGGAGCTCACGGTCGTTGACAATGTTAACAGGACGGCTACTCTCCGTGACCCATTTGACAAGATGTGCACTAGAGCATGCTCCGTCAGCAGACAAACTCATAACGGTAAAGTACTTACACAACCTCCGGGTTCGAGTGTGATTTGTGCGTATAGTGGACTGGCTGCTGACCTTGGTGCGCAAATGCTGCAAAGATCGAGCGACTGTTGGGAGTCGCATCCTTACCCTTGAGAACATTGTTGACGGAATCCTCGCCAAAACAAACGGTGGCATGATGCTTCAGATTCGTAGTTGATGACTTGTCCTTGGTGTCTTGATAGCGGCGCACACCACCCAGTGTTGTCTTGCACTTACGTGCCGCACAAGGAAAGAAGTGGCACGTGCGGCCATTATGCTGTTGGACCATTACATCGTTCGAGAAAAATGTGTATATTGGTGAACGCCAGGTCTTTTTCAGTGCCTCTGCGAATGATTATATCAGCAAGAAGTGTATGCTTCACATTATCACCTACCAAGCTCAGAAACCAATGCATTGCTGTTGTCCTGAGGCTTGTCAAGATCGGGGCACGCCTCAGTGTTGGGCTCAGAGCCCGTCAAGTCGATTTGCGTGACTGACTGGGAACTAGTAGTACGTTTGACTGTCGAGGCTCCACCTGAGACGGTTGATGGTGTGATAGAGCGAGACGGCGATGACGAGCGGGAGCGAGAGAGGGCATTGTCAGATGACCTGTTAGGTTCAGGCAGCTTCAGCGTGACTCTTTTAGGCGGCATCCTGAACTGTCGACCGAGCGAGGACTGGGAGTGAATTGCTCTCACCTTTATGTCCTCCCTGGCACTGGCAGGGACCCTTTTTCACAGTCACGGTCACCAAGTTCTTGAGTAGACAGGATTAATATGGCATCTGCCACGTCCGACTTGAAGAGACAAGTCACTTAGTAGTTACTAGCGGTGACAGAATGCGGCGTCTGTCACGTCCAGGCCAAGTTGATTTTGAGTCGGTGCAGTGGTGCCTGACAGAGCCCCCAAACCCGCAGAACACCGCCAACCCGCGGTGAATGCGCACGGTGTATGTGCAAGTCCAGTCATCCCACACCGTACCCGTACCCGCGATAACCGTTTGGCAGACACCGCGGTGCCACCCGTACCCGTGCGGAACCCTAGTTTTTCGTCCCGAGAACATCGCGTGAGAGTGCTGCGTGCCGCGTGAGTACAACTCGCCGTGGGACTCATGAATCCATGTGTTCTACATACACATCGTGACTGATTGTTCTCGTCGGAAATTCGATCTGATGAAGAATACAAATCACTTGCCCATGTTCCCCCTAGAAGAGTCACCACACGCCGTCCTCGACGTGTTGAGGTGGTGTGAGGATGAGGGAGGGCGGGACAGGAAGACGGCAGAGCGACGGTGAACGAGAGGACGAAGACTGGATGTGACGAGAGAGAGAGGGTAAGTGTTGTAGTAGTCAAAGAGTACAGTGAGGCATGCGGAGAGAATGTGCGTACTTGGTATTTTTCGGGACCGTCGTCGTCGTCGTCCACCTCGTCCGCTTGCTTGCGTTTCGACATGATGATGGACGATCGGAGATTCAAGTTCGGAGTGGCCACCGATCCCGTATGATCTTACCTCATCACAGCGGGCAGTTCCGCCGCGCATCGCATTCGTAGCCACGCTCTGCTTACATAAGGCGTCCGAGTTGTCACTACTATATCCCCACGTCGTTACTCGTACACGATGGCCACGACGGCAAGGACGACCAACACCAACACCACCACCACCACCACCACCACCACCACCACCGTCGTGAAAAGGAAAGGGAAAAGGATGACGCGCCTGTAAGAAAGTTCCGTGGCATACCAAAGGACGTCCAGGTCTGTAAAGTCCTTTGGAACAAGTGGTCGAACTTATCAAGGTGCGTATGACGAGATATACACGAATTGGTGACGTTCTGACAATGTGGTTGTAGGCTTGACCAGACTTGTCAATACAAGATATCACGCGCACGGCTCTCTTGGTCTCGCTCTCCCTCTGTTACCCAGACTCGAATATATAGATCACGGAGTATTCTGACAGGTGCGTTTTATTTCTATAGATATATGTTTGTCTACTCCTGACGCCGCAAACAGCTGCGAATCTCGCAGCGCTGCTCGTCATCCCGCGCTACGTCCCGCTCCTAACACAACAACTTTTTTCCACGCGCCGTTCAAATTCGATCACACACAGCGTCGTCTCGAGTGTGCTCAAGAACGAACCCGATTGCGAAACATCGCTTACTCCCCGTGCTCGCGCAAGACAAGCCTTGGTTCGATTTGGCAGCGCATTCCCCTGCGGTGCTCTCCAAGCGCCTCGTCAAGGACGGCGATGACGCGCGGACCATCTTAGCAGTCTCCATAGGCCAATTTGTTGTCGTTGTGACCATGATGGGCGTTGGCCTTCTTTGGGCTATGGCGTGGGGTTGGCAACTGACGCTCCCATCGGCCCTATTTTCGTCGGTACTACGGCCCTCCAAGCGGGACTGGTTGAGAAATGCAAGATTAGGTACAAACGAGCTTGCGAGGGTGTATTACGAGGTACGTATATAGTCCCTAATCCAGGTCTCCTAACTCAATCTGCTTTTCATCGTTGTAGACGATCCTCAATATTCGAAGCATCCGTGCCATGTCTCTGGAGCCAGTTCTTCTATCCCAGTCCGACAAGGCGATCTCTGTCTGTCTTTCTACGGGTGTCCTACCTCGCAGAGGCGCTCTTGTTTTATAGCGGCGTGGTGCTCATTGCCAACGGCACCTACACGTATCTCCGGATGGTCCAAGTACTCAACCTCGTCGTCTTCACGGTCACGATCGGCAGTCAAATCATGGCGTTCACTCAACAGATTTCCAAGAGCGTCCAAGCTACCACAGATATTCTGCAGTTCGTAAAGCTTTCCACCAACGGGACTCGGACGAGCAAGTCTCAAGGTGTGTTCCGACCACCGATCTCTGGCGACCTCGTGCTACGGGACGTATCCTTCTGCTACCCAGCACAGCCTGATACGTCAATGTTGAAAAAGAATTCTCGATGAAAATACCTGAGGGGGAGTGTGTCGCACTCGTTGAGGCCTCCGGATGTGGCAAATCTACGGCGGCTACTCTACTAAAAATGCTGTACGAACCCACCGAAGGCTGAACGAGCTCCGATGGACAGGTGTCCACCATCTCCGCAACCACGTCGCCGTCGTGAACCAGACTCTGAACCTGTTCGACGTACCATGCGGGAGAACATCGCTTATGGACACCTCGATGAAGTCGCTGACGAGGATATCGTGCGCGCCGCTCACGCCGCCAACGTACACGAGTTCATGATGTCGCCCCTGCCAGGATACGACACCCTCGGGGGCAAGAATGCCGCGCTCATTTCTGGCAGACAGTATCAGGCAACTGCTCGGCGACGAACGAACTGCATGACTACACACTGTAGTACTATTCAACTTCATTTGGATAGATATACAAGTACATAGCACGCGAACATGGATTGGAATAATCACGTCGTTTTACCCATTGGTTCTTTTCGTGATCTGAACAGGCGAGATAATATACCCATGCGAGTAATACCGAGCCAGCCCGCTGTTGGATGCAGCATTGACCTCGTAGCATGAAACACCTTCCTTTGAAGAGATTCTAGAGGGTGACTTCAATCACGGCACAAACGTTGCCTCCCCTGAAGGAGTGGTCACTGCCACTATCATCCGGTCCTTTCTTAATAAACATTTTACTTCTAACACACCAAGTAACCGTAGTGAGTCTGATGAGGGGTTCACACCTTCAGTCTTCTATCTGACCTCTGGAAATATTAGGAAAGCTACAGACGCTATCCAACCTGGAGATTGACTAGACACCGACATCGAACATGAAGGCCAATCAAGTTCAGCAACCCGATCACGGAAAGTTTAACCACGGGGAAGGCAAAAGACTAGGTGATGAGTCCGTTTGAGTCCCGATGATCTAAGTACTGACCTCCAGGAGTGTCGGTACAGCCCACCCGCCTTTCCGAAGGGAGGAATGCCGGAACAGCCTTAGTTTCGGGAGCTTTCACGGAAAGATCCAGTTCCGACGGAGTGAAACTGACATGACAAGTCGTGTTCCTCACCCTCACCTTCTCCCTAGCTCACGAAACAACCCACAGGACGATACATTTATGTGTCGCCCAGCCAATACTTTGACGACCGGATGACGCTTAGACCGGTGAGCTCACATCAGAGTCCTCGCCCTCTTCACCCTCATGCTTTGCAGGACCTCACGTCGCCCTAGCCCTACTGGAAACTTGTAAAACAACTGTGTAGTCTGACTGCTCTAAAGGATGTTGCAGACCCAGTTCTCACCCTTCTTGCTCTACCAACGTATCCACCTCCCAGTAATCACATAATTCCTTCCAGCTCCATCTCGCCTGTGCGTACTGTTTCGCCATTTTCAAAGTCTTCTTAGGCATTGTGATCCCGACACCCTGTGAGAGGAAGTCGCCGCGTCTCAAAGTAGAAGCACGAGCAGCTACAGTTCCGTGCATATCTCCTCCTCGGAACCACCTGATCCGAACTCAATCAAACTGAAGAGACGCACGGCTTCAGATAGCGGGACTCACCATACGCAATTTTCCACCGTTTTGAGTACTTTTCCCCAGTGAGAGAATGCGAAGTTGAATTCATCCTCCATGCAACCTTGTTTGAACAACTGATAAGAAACCGTCCATGTGTCATCCCGGTCGAGATGCTGGGGGGCGATATAATTCCAGCAGTGGTAAGCAGTGATCCCGTAGTGACCCATAGCACAGGCTTCCTTCCCAAGCTCCTTCATTTCTTTGACTACCGATGGAGCATGGGGCTCGATCTTGGCTAAAATACACTCGATGTCCTACAGAAACGATGGTCAGGATTTAAGGAATATCGATGAGTGACCAACCATCGCATAACCAAACAACGTGTGAATGTCCTCCCGACCCAGAATAAAGCTCCCGGGATAAGGTCCGTAGCCATCCCCGGGGCGTCCTCCGGAAGGCTGGCGGAAGCCCACGGGGTGCATTCCGCCTGTGGTATTATATTGGGAAAATTCGGAAAACACTTTCCCTCGCCTTAACTTGGTCGTCAGGCTTTTTATCTGGGTCTGATTCTCAGCCAATCTCCGAATTTCGGCATCATCTAGCAGGTGGAATACCACTCCTGCAACCTGTTACGTGTGTCAGGTCGTCTTCCGCTTTGTTCTTAAGGCGTAATGAGACCCAACCTCTTCCCCGGTGTCGTCCTGCACCAAATGAACGACCAAGCGGCCACACCGATCATATATCTCGGGATCAAAACTGACGGATCCGAAATTGAGATCGTTCAAAGGCTGACATTTTCCCGCGAAAGCTCCCTGGAGAGGTGGAGATCAGTTCGGTACAGAAAATTGGGTGAAGGCAGTACCAGAGCAGGGTCCTCTTCCGGAATGATCAGCTTGTTCTCCAAGGTATAGAGTCCAGTCTTGCTAACTTGAAGGTACTGGACGCATTTTTTTGAGTCCTCGAAGTCCCTACAGATACTACAGGAACCCGAAGGAACCCGATCCCGGTTCTTGTTCCGATGGGCCGTGGTTTTCCACCCTTTCCGGAAGTCACGTAAGGTTTTGCTCAAAGATAAGATATCCTTGAGCTCCTGTGAAATATTCCATTCTGACCAAGACTGTTCAGTCAGTTTGCATAACGCTTGATACATCTTTTCTGCATCTTTGGCATCAAACTAAATTAAAGTTCAGAATGAAACCTAGTCAACCGAATGCAAGAGAAAAAAGGAGGATACCTTTATCCCTATTCTGGAAAAAGAATGAGACATCCAGTCCCAATATGCTTCCATAAAATTCTGTAGTGAAGATAGGAAAAATATGGAGTAGGGCTTGATGGTCATGGGAACCATATCCTCGTCTGATATCAGGAGGAGAAATTTCTGCGCCGGAATGTGTGACAAGCCCTGGGATTCTTCTTTTATGAGGCTCCTTTCAGTCTCAATGGACTCAAAGTCCTTGAGGGAAAATCCATGAGTTAACTTAACCAGACATAGCAGGAGGGATTCTCTCCACTGGTATTTCCTGAAGCTCTCCTTCAGAAATTCAGATTGTCGGGTGATGGACATTGAGGGATCTGCTACTGTAAGAATGATCTGGGCCAGATCAGAACTCTAATTGGACATGAAGGTCAGCGCAAACTAAAAGTGAAGGGTCAGAAAGAGGTTCGACTCACCGGACTCGAATGATTCATCTGGGTCTTTTTCTTGCCGGCATCTCTCATCTGACGAAGGACACGAATGGCAGCTGCCTCTGTTTTCTAAGCCAGTTGGATCCGATGTTTAGAATATTTACATCAGATGACCACGACATACCTGGCATGGATCACTTCGAAAAAACAAGTTCAACTGACTGGCCCACTCCACCAGGCAGGATTCCCAACCGGAAAGTTTTTCTTGCCCTGGTTCCCCATCGTCGACGTCGTTTTCATCACCCACGGCCAATGGGGTTTTTCTTGCGGTTCGCTGCGATGAGGAAGTAGTATCATTTCGTAAATAGTGGGACAGAATACAGAAGGAATACAACACAAACCCCAAGTTCTACATGAAGTTGTAGACTGTGTGCTTGGGCTGGATCACTTCTTTTGTGTGGATCCAACATCTCGGAATAGAGCTTTTTGGAAATGACCAGGGCCAAGTCATGAGCGTCGGATTTGGGGACCACGACCCCAAGATTTTCGAGATACTTCAGAGCCAGGTCAGACTGGAGCCAGGTTAAACTGGGAATTTCTCAGATTGGAGGAATATCAATCCCTTACCACTTTCTCGTCTCTCCAAAAAAGTTCCGTAACGCGATCCTCCCACTCTTTTAGGCCATCTGGGGTGTTGATTGGAAAGAGAGTACGCTGGAGTATTGCGATATACCAAGGAGAAAAGCAGGCCCCGTCAAATTCCTCGTATGCTGACATTTTCTTAACGCAACGCTCGTATGTGACGGGTTGGAAAGAATTGACTCAGCAGCGCGGGAAACTGCAGCCCTCCCGAACGCTTCCGGTTCGTCTATCTATATCAAGGCTCAGAGCCCAACATCATTAGTAACGGAATACCACAGCCCAACGGGAATTCCTGGACCCTGAAGACTCAGTAATCCGTACTCAAAGCTTAAGGGTAGATCGTAGTGGTGCACTCATCTGAGATTCAGAAACTACAAAAGCCTTGCTTCGTTGCATGGACATTTAAAAGAGTCCGATCCTCAAACCAGATCAGTCAACGTGTGTTTTGATTTTGGTCTGTACGCAATGGAAGTAATAAACGAGCATGATGCCGTGGCGTATTCTGGTATGTTCAACTGTGCCATCGGCTGCTCGGATGTAGCAGCAGCACTAGCATCGGTATCAGTAGCGTCTCCATCTCTTGTCCACATCGCAAGCAGCCACCACTGCACCCAGCCCATGCATGCATGGGGTACCAGCCCCCACAAGATCCGGGTAAGTCAACGTTACTGTCCCGCACCCGCACTGTGGGTACGCCCAAAAGATCACGAAGGCGGCGTACAGGAGTGACTGTAGTCGGCGTATGAGGAAGTAGCATTCCGCAAGGGTACTAAGGGGTGCGTGGGCTTACCCGCGGCCATAAGTACCATACCCGTGAGGTGCGTTCCAGCCTGAGTGTCATATCATCCGTTTGCGCAGCTTCATCGTTCTCAGGGTGCGCAGTAGCAAATCGACTCCTAACGATGCATGTTTATACTTTGTGCAATCACTCCTATACTGCTGACTTGACGGAGGGGTTTGATGACTCTCAGATAGTACAATACAGAAAGGACAGTGAAGCGAAGTGAACCCATCTTCGCCGACGCCTCCAAGCACTCGTTCATCCTCCGGCTTGATATCAGCAGATTTCGCGGGTAGTGGGATCGCGAACGCAGCTCAACTTCTACAACGTCTCCGATCTCATGCATGAGGTTTGGAATGCGTGTGGTTGACCCTTCGTCGTTCAAGTGACAGATAGGCAGAAGGTGGCGAAGGCACCAGCGATCTTTCAGTGAAGGGAGCAAGCGTGAGCATCTGCGACCTTTTAAATCAGCTTCGATTGAACTGGCGCGGTCTTCAAACACGGTGTCAGTGAAAGGTATGTAATACAGAGTATTTCAGAGAAACTTACCTTGCGGAGGATCTTTGGAAAGCAATCACAGGGCGCAATCTATGATCACAAGTTGAGAGCCGTTTGTTGTGCTCCACAGGTTGTCTTGCAATTCTCACTAGCAAGAACACCACACCGGATAGCAGCGTGGGTGCTGGCAGCAGATCTATCAGAATACCATGAGCACTCTAGTAGTGACGTTGTGCAAAAGAATGAACGTACCCGTTCCATCTATGTATGCGAGTTGTGGCAGTCGAGCACGAGTGGATGTCAGGAGTGACCAGGGGTTTGTATACACGGAGGCACTGTCCGCTACTTCGACACGTTCGATAAGTGTTTCGGTCGGTGAAGATAGATGTGGTTGAAGTTGACGTGGAATCGGCCCCGTATTGAAGGATGGCTTGGGCTTTGGGAAAGACCTCTGGGCCAGAGATGGGCAACGAAGGTGTCGGGGGCATAGGATAAGTAGGTCATGATGATGGTGTGGGACAGACGAGAATACCAGGAATGATTTACATTGATAGCGAAAATTGACATCAGTCCTCACGGTCTTCATTTTCCGCGGACGTAGAATTCTCAAACCGTGAACGATTGATTCGATCCAGTTCCGGTATTCTTCTCAACTCTGCTCGAAAATCTTCCTGAATGAGAGTCAGAACTCTTTGCGGATGGAAATGATGTGGTATTCCTACTCGACTCAACATTGGAGCTCTGGAAAGCATGACGTAAGGATGTTATATTCAGCGTGCGCTAGTCGACGACCACCGACTGCATAGTGGTTCCCTGGTGAGTCAATTGTTTCCAGATGTTCGCTCCAAATAATCCCATCTGACCTTTGTTAGACTCTTTGGTACTGGGCAGCACGCGATTAGTCACGGATTCTCACTTTGTTTCTTTGTTTAAATCAGATCTCGGTGCTGCTCCAACGAGTGGGAGTATATTTACGATCGCGAATACAGATTCATCCAGAAACGCAACAAACATTGGTGAGCAGAGCCCACGGTACTCGAATACCAGTATGTGCCTAACGTGTCACGTTCACAGGGTAGAAAGTATACTAGCCCAACGTCTAGGCTGGAACCTGGATGATTTTGTTGCATCGCAAATGTATGGTTCATTACAGAGGCGCAAGAATTTTGTTTTGGAAATGATTCAGAAACGTGGTAAGGTCTCTTGCACGCCGGTGTATGATCTACTTTGACTGTTGTCCAGAAATTGTTCCCCTCTTGCCTAAAATCGAATCCGAGATTTTTACGATACAAGCACACCGAAAGCGTCAAAAAGCCGAGGAAACTTACAAGGAAAGGTTGACCAAGATAAAAAAGATTTACGAGCGTATGCGCTGTGGCTCCCTGAAAGCCGACCTTGCAGAAACTCCGTACTCGGGTGACACCTTGGTCCTCCCACCCATGAGCGTCTTTTGCACGCTCCCGTCCGTGCGTGTGCTCAAGGGGACCCCGGATCCGCACTTGGTATCATCCAGTGGTGCGGTGCTCCTGCAGTGAACGACATCTAGTCGCCCCCTTTGACCATGTCGCTGACATCCGTGCCTGGCTCGTTCCGATCCGGAAACCCGTGCTACTCAAAAAATCCTGAAAGACTGGACCTTGGCCTTTCCGGCTGTTCCGATATGTCTCACTTGTCCAGACAGGTTTTTGTCAGCTTTCTACAGAAAACCCAGACTTGGTCGTCTGTGACCTCAGAAGACTTTTGAGAGAACTTTTATCTGGTTATAGTTGTCCTTGAGTGACGTGCGCTTGATACCGGTACCAATACCACGATGGGGTTGGAATGAGGCTCTTTACATCCCTAGCAGCCTCACGTTTACTCCTGTAACAAGACCAGTGAGCGTAAACGCCAGGTGGTATTGAATGGATACTTACATTGCCCTTTCAGGCTTGCTGACAGTTGAGAATCTATTGCCCTCTGAGTCCAAGATTCGACAATGCATCTTAAATCCCGACGAGCCTGTCTTTACCTGGATCGAACGAAAGCGAGGCGCCTGAGCAATTTGATCCAGATGAGGCAGTAATACATCTGGAACCTACGTTGAGAACATATCAGATCAATCCTTGAGGTCAGCGTCTATAACTGAAAAAGAAACAAACAAACAGTGCAACGCACCATAAAAAGACGTTAATTTCCAGGGACGGCCTCACATGCATTGGATTATGGCTCCTAGGGCCAAACAACCCCTTTGGTCATGGTCAACTTTCTACACCTGCAACTGGCAGATTGAGTCTCTTCAATATTTATACTAGCTGTTTTTTGTAATTCAATTAGGGTTATGGCTTGTTAGGGCATGATTTGAGTGAGGCAATTGCGCATATCTGAGGGTATGTGATATGCGCGATTGCATTGAGTAGCTAGTTTACTACATGACTAACTTACTAATTTGTTCATTTGACCCATTGTGCTCATATGAGTAACCTTTGGAAATGCGCAAATGATATCCTGTTGAGATAAGTTCACATTATCGGACCTCCGATCCATGTAGCAAGCCACCCCCGCCAACCGAATTAGTGGAGATAAAGCGGAGAAACATATTACTAGCTATATACAGTTGGCAAATTGTTGTATTTGAGCATTTCTGGGACCCTGTTAAATACGCGATGGAGTAATTACGTGCCCCGCAGTTCCGTCCGCTTGCTCCTCCGCCATCTCCATCTCCATCTTCACGTTCTTCTGTGCCTCGACTTGGCGATTCTCATTTCCCGACATCCATATGCGCATCCGATAGTACTTGATATACGCGTATCCGATGGTACTTCATCTGCGCACATCCGATAGTACTTGATATGCGCATATGCGATAGTAGTTGTGCTCATATCCGACGGTACTATATGTGCGCATATCCGATGGTACTTCATCTGCGCATATGCGATAGTACTTCCTCCGCGCATATGCGATAGTAGTTGTGCTCATATCCGACGGTACTATATGTGCGCATATCCGATGGTACTTCATCTGCGCATATGCGATAGTACTTCCTCCGCGCATATCCTATGGTACCTCATCTGCGCATATGCGATAGTACTTCCTCCGCGCATATCCTATGGTACTTCATCTGCGCATATGCGATAGTACTGTATATGCGCATATGCGATAGTACTTCCTCCGCGCATATCCTATGGTACCTCATCTGCGCATATCCGATAGTACTTCCTCCGCGCATATCCGATAGTACTTGATATGCGCATATCCGATAGTACTTCCTCCGCGCATATCCGATAGTACTTGATATGCGCATATCCGATAGTACTTCCTCCGCGCATGTTTGATGGTATGTCATGTGGAAATATATACATTGACACGTGTACTACATTAAGAGGAGAGCGAGGAGACGCCTACTACGCGGCTGGAACGCCATCGTCCATTGGGACATCTCCCTCCTCCTCCTCATCCTCCTCCTCCTCATCCGCGACTACTTCCTCGTCCTCAGTCTCCGTCACCTTTCCCTTACCCTTGCCATGGGTCTCCACAGTCTCCTCGTTCCTGGGCGCATTCTCCGCCCCCTCCGCCCTCTCCTTCTCGACCTCCTGTCGCTCCTCCGCCCCCTCCGCCGCCGTCGTCTTTACCTCCTCTGCATCACGACTCGAACCTTGCACGAACTCCGCGGGTGCGAAGGCGTTGAGCGCCCGCGCGATGAGTACGTGCGATGCGGCCATCCGCTCTTCGGAGGCGGCCAATCGCTCTTCGCGCGCGGCCAGTCGTTCTTGGGAGTGGGCGAGCCAGCTCTGTGATTCGGCGATGAGCTTGAAGGCCACCGCCATGTTTTCCAGGGCGATGGTCGTTCGCTCGTCATGCGCACGCCGCCAGAGCTCCCCTTCCTGCCACTTCTCCTTGAGATCCCCGCAGACCTCCACCAGCATTCCGATCGCGTCACGGTTGTTGGCGGCGACCTCTCTGAGATGGCGGGGCACGAGCTCACTGACCGCATCCACGTCTTCGCCGTCTGCGTCTTCATCTTCTTCCTCGTCGTTCATCGTGCTCGCACCGCTCACGTCAGTCATCGCGTCAGTGCGGGCACGCTTCTTCGATCCGCTAGGCTTGGCGGTGTCCGCCCTGCTCCGCTTGACCGTCGGAGTGCCTTCGGAGCCATTCTTTTCTGCGCTCCAGCTGCAACCTTTGCGGGCGACCTGGCACGGCACACAAGACGTGGCCTTCTTGGCCCCGCTCTTCGCCTTGCACTCGCTTTCCTGACCCAACTTGATGCACCGTTCGCAGGCGATGGCGGCGTCCCTGAGCTGTTGGGCGTGGATAGTCGCCGTGTGGGCGCGGCGTTGTTCCGCAGCGAGGCGGCGGAATTCCATGGTTTGCTCGTGCGCCTCGCGGCGGAGCCTCTCCTCCTCCGCTCTGCGGCGCTGCTGCTCCTCCACCATTTCCGCGCGGCGCTTTGCCTCCTCCTCCTGCTCCTTTCGGCGCTGTGCCTCCTCCTGCTCCTTGCGGCGCTGTGCCTCCTCCTCCTCCTTGCGGCGCTGTGGGTTTGATTAACGAAACCATCTGTGTGACACTTGTTAGTGGACACACCTCTTCGGCCCTCTCCAGCCTCCGCCTCTCCTTGTGTCTTTCCCTCGACTCGGCAATCTTCTCCTCCCTTCTCCGCCGCTCCGCCTTCTTTCCCTGGGCGAGTTCCTCGTCATCCTCGGAGTCGGTTGCCAGAGCGCCGTCCTCGACCTTGCTCCAGTCGGTTATCTGCTTTTTGTGGGGGGCCATTGGGTGTGGGTGTGGGAAGTGTGGTGGTGTGGTACCAGGGAAGAAGTGAGTTGAGCGGAAGACGTGCCAGAGTCTCGCCTTTTATATAATATAAAAAAGGTCCGCACGATTTCGAGCTCCGACTCCGAGGTGCCTTGGATCTCGATGTCGCGACTGGCCACGTCACGTGATATGCACGTGACATGCATTAGTGGAAATTCGCAAAGTGTCTCCATCGGACCTGACCGGATGTATATATACCACCGGAGCAGTTAAACTGTTGCGAGTACGATGTGATGATGTGCAGAACTGCGCAGATGGGTCGGTATCCGCATCGGATATGAGAGGAGGTATAACATCGGAGCATGTACTGTAGTAGTGGGCGACTAATGTAATGGTGATGTCGGAGATGGGCCATTCTATCAAATCGGACATGAGCGGAGGTATAACATGGGTGCATGTACTGTGATGATACCATCATGACATCGGAGATAGGGCCTAAGCTAATCAGTTAACATTGATCTCATGCATGTCCGCCACTGTGTGACATGCGCTAATCGGGTATGTGGTCGGACCAGCGGAGCGTTTGAGCGTGCCAGTGTGGCAACAAGTGTGGTTATATACATGACTAGTCATCTCCGACGAAGATGAGGGATTCAAATCCGCCACACGACTTAGTCGGAGCTGCCGCGGAAAAACATGTCACTAGCTAGACTCACTTTACAAATGGTTGTAATTTGCGCATTTCTGGGACCCTGTAAAACGCGCGTTGGTGTATATGGTCATCACTACAATAGATACGTTTTCGCTCGATGTGTACTTGGGAAGGAGAGGGGTCCATTACTGATCCAGGTCGTCGATGGCCCCTTCTCCGCCGCCTTCGAGGCATCTGCGCCGACCTCACATCAACATCCAGCTTCACTCACGCCCCATGCTCCTTCTTTGCTTCTATCTCTTTCCCCTTCCCCTTCCCTTTCTCCCTCTTGCCCTTCCCACTCTCATTTCGCATCTCCACATCTCCACCGTCGGTTCTACATCCGCCATCCCTACTCGAACCCTGGACGAACTGCGAATCGGATCGGTCGCGATGGAGTGTCTCCGCCAGAAGGGTCTGCGCCCTGGCCAATTCGGACTGCGACCTCGCCAACTCCTCCAACGCGAGGTTGTTGCGATGGTCCAACTGGAACCTGTCCTGCCGCCAGGCGTGCAACATGTTTAACTCGGCCGTCTTCGCCCGCATCTGGACCCTTTGCCAGTACCTATCTTCGGCCAACCGTCGGAGGATCTGTGTGCCCATCTCCGCCAGCATCTCCCTATCGTTTGCGAGGGCCTCGAGGAGTTGGCGTGGAGCAGGGATGGACTGGTCATCTTCCTCGTCCGATTCCTCCGCATCGGCGTCATTCTCCACCTCTCGGGTGGTTCTTGCGCGTTTCTTAGATCGAGCTCTGTGGGGCAGACTGTCGGGACGCGGCCTCCTGATTCCGACTGGTGGATCCATCTCCGAAGCGCCGCTACGACCGCTCCAACTGCACCCCTTGCGCGCGAGTTGACAAGGGATGCAAGAGGTGGCCTTATTTACCCCCTTCTTCGCCTTGCATTGATCAGATTGATCGATGTGAACGCACCTCTGGCAAGGATGAGTTGAGCTAGTGGCGTGGTGTTCTGCCAGTGCTGCTTCAGGTTCCGATCGGTGCTGCTGGTCTTTCACGTCATCCGCAGGTCCGTCCGCTTGCTCCTCCGCCATCACCAACTCATCCATCACCATCTGCACCTCCATCTCCATCTCCATTTGCACTTCCACCGGTGCCCCGACTTGGCGACTCTCATTTCCGACCATCTGCACCTCTGGCTCCGCCTGACTCGCAGCTTGCTCCTCCGGAAGCCGCCTCTCCTCCTCCTCAGCTCTACGCCGCTGTGGTACATCAAGGAAGAGAATAATTCAAATGAATGTTTCACTCACCTGCTCCTTCTCCAGTCGCCACTTCTCTTTGTATCTCTTCGTCTCTGCCGCCTTCAACTCCTTTCTCCGAATCTTTTCCAAGTCCTTTTTCAATTCAACTGCGGGTTCGCCATCTGATGAGGTGATGAGTTCCTCGTCGCGCGCTGTGCACCAATTGCGAGGAGGTGGTGGAGTAGGCATGTAGGATGAGATAGACAGAAAAGGGTGTAAATGATGGGTTAAAGACACGACGATTCGGTGTTTTGTAGACGATCACATTTCTAACCCAGCGTAAAAGAAGTTAAGGCCTCGTGACATACACGTGTTCAATAGCATCCGCTCGCGGAAAAACTTATAACATTCGAAAACGAGCATATCCGACACCACTCGATATGCACATGTCCGATGGTTCCGTGTGTGCGCATATGCGATAGTACTTCCTCCGCGCATATGCGATGGTACTTGATATGCGCATATCCGACACCACTCGATATGCACATGTCCGATGGTTCCGTGTGTGCGCATATGCGATAGTACTTCCTCCGCGCATATGCGATGGTACTTGATATGCGCATATCCGATAGTACTTCCTCCGCGCATATGAGATAGTACTTGATATGCGCATATACATTAGTACTTCCTCCGCGCATATGCGATGGTACTTGATATGCGCATATCCGATAGTACTTCCTCCGCGCATATGAGATAGTACTTGATATGCGCATATCCGATAGTACTTCCTCCGCGCATATGAGATAGTACTTGATATGCGCATATCCGATAGTACTTCCTCCGCGCATATCCGATAGTACTTGATATGCGCATATGCGATGGTACTTGATATGCGCACATTTGATCGTTATCGCTTCAATTACAACATATACTTGACTTCGAATGCATTGATACGTATATAGAACAGAGAATACAGATGAAACTACTACTATACTATTCGGATGCGTCCATTTGCATATCTGCTTCTCCTTCTGCGTCTTCTTCCGCCTCATCATCTGCCTCCCCCTCCATCAGCAAATCCTACAGTCACTTTACAGCACTTTATGAGAACTTTACCTGCACTTTTGAGATCATGCTTGTAAAGTAAAATACCACTTTGAAAGTAGATCCCATGTCTTTAAAGTGCCTTTCACACTTTCGAGTTAATTTACTTTGGCACTTTCATGCTTTATCAGTCACCTTCTTTGGCTCTTTCACACTTTACTGGCACCTGCTTTGGAGCTTTCGGGCACTTTGAATGTGGACCAACTTTGGAACTTTCTGAATTTCAGGCACTTTCAATACCGACCAACTTTAAAACTTTCAGGCACTTTCAATATTGACCGACTTTGGAACTTTCGATCACATAAGAAAAATGAAATACTACCAAAAATTTGAAACAAAAGTAACGATAAAAAATAGACGCCACTGTGTGACAATTAAACGAACGGTTAAGAGGCGAGAACAGTTAGTAAAATGAGGAACGTGACGAGAAAAAGAAGTAGAGCGGTCACGCAGACAGTCCATAAGCAGTTGAGCACGTAGTATCAGCGAGGGGAAAAGTGAACGACAGAGCAATCGGGAATAAAGATCCTAATAAAACATGTTAGTATCCTCCGACAGACGATGAGGTTACTCACAAACTTGAGCCCATTCGTCCTCAGTTTCTTCCGTGCCCGCATCCGAGTCGTTGCCATCATTCCGCTCAATCTGACGGGCAATCAATCGTGCTTTCTCAAGAATACTTGCAAGTTGGGCAGTAGAGCGACGGTCGGCTGCACGGGAACATCCTCGCGTTTGTTCTCCCCACTTCTGGTCGGAAAAGGCATGCTCGCTTGTCGTCGATTTACCGATCTGCTTGTTGAATGTGACCGGAGTGCGCAGGGCAGTTTTTCCTTTCACGAGGTCCTCTAATCCTACGGTGTTAATAAGTTGTAACGCGCGCTTGATCTTTGTCGAAACGTATCAAGTAAGTATCGAGGAATGCGCGGGATGGAAAAATAAAATACCGCTGCGCCGGAAAGCCCCAAAATCCCTTTGATGCCGCAGTATGCGAGTCCGATCGTGTCAATTGCGTCGACACGAATATGTCCTTTGATCGAAGGAACATAAGTGGCCGCAAGCAAACGCACTACGAAGTCGGAATGGAAGCCTTTGTTGAAGTCACCGATGTCGAGATCCTCGAAGAGATAAGCGTTCTTCGTGAGAAGTTCGGTAACGTCGGCTTCGATGACATCTTGCGACGAGTCCATGAAAAAGTTCGAGCACATTGCAAGCGCTGCTGAACCTACACCGTGTCTCCAGTTACACAGGTGCTGGTAAGCCTATCGAAGAGGATCAGCCGCGATACGAGTGTGAACAGAGCACATACCGCTCCAACGCACTTGTGCGTTGCCATGAGCCCACAAGCAAAGAGATCTAAGGCAGGGAATACGACAGGAATGACGAGCGTCAAGATGCGAACAATCTTATCTTTCGGGGTACTCCAGACATTAGACTGGGCCCCAGCCCAGAGACACAGAGTGGGGAGAACCCTAGTCTTCCAACCGTCCTGCCATGGATCCTTTTTAAACCAGTCGGGTTGGATCTGTGTGCTATCGTAGAGGACAGGGCCGTGCACGTTGATGCGAGTCGGGACTGCTTGCCATCCGAGGGGCTGCGTATTGATCGGTTCACCTGTTGGTTCACCCTTGACTTTTTTGGACACGTTGCCGGCGGCTGTTACCCTGGTCTGATGGATTTAATCACCGGGTAAGTATCGAGTCGCAGTGGCAACGTCATAACCAACACGTTGCAGCCTGTAATACTTAGCAAACTCACCTGAGTGGTTAGTCGCGCCGCACTCTGCCCACGGTTCTGAGATTCTTCTCCCACAGCCATTTCCACGTCAACGTCACGGGTGTTCTCGGCAGCTGCCCTCGTCCCGGCCTGTTCGTCCGAGCAGTCTTCATCCTCAGACGACATGGTATACAATACGCCTTCCTCCTCCACGCGCTTCCTTTTGAGGGACTGATCGTCCATCCACAGAGGCACTTGGCTTTCGGGGTCGTCGTAATAGGGATGGGTGTTCCACTGTTCCAGCGGCTGGCTCTCAGTGTCGACTTCTATGACAGACTCGGAGTCGGTTTGACGGTCCTCTTCGAGGTTGCTGGTGATCGAAAGAATTTTCTGTGTCAAACAACGTGTAAGTGACCTTTCACTTTTGAAACGAACAGTATACCGATTGTTTTTTGTTGAGCAAAGCGGCCGTTCTTTCCATCTCGTCGTCCTGATCGTCATCGCCAAAGCCACCCACCCAACCGTCCGTCCCATCAGGTACGAAGTCCTCCGGTTTGTCCGCAACGTCGTTGACAGTTGTGTCGTCAGTTCCACGAGCAGAAGGGATGCTCTCACTCGGCGGAGGAGCTGCTACATCACTAACCGTCAACGTCTTCGAGCCAGTTGTGGACGAGGGGTTCGCGGTTAGTCGTCCGGGGTTCTTCAAGTCCGATTGTGCGCTTCGTGAGGATTTCTTTTCGTGGCTGGCGGATTTGGGGATTAACATCGCCCAATTCTTCACTTTACCAGCTACTGCATTTTTCGTCGCACTAGTAGGCGAGTTGAGGTTCAAAAAAAATAACGTTGCCTCCGTCAACAACAACCTCATGGTGTACGAGCAAGTCAACGACGAGCGCACCTAATCAATTGTTTCTCACAGTTCACGCCACGTAAGCGCTCCCTGAGTCCCCCTGGTTTGGTCGGGTCCTGCTGAGTTCGGACATCGCTGATGGCCTCGCGCAGGTCCATTTTCGTTTTGACTGCCGTCTTGCTTGTAGGGGGGTGGCCGCTATGTTGAACGTGTCCGCCATCCTTCCCTTTGGCTAGCCCACACGGTGAGTCTGGTTATTTTGATTGACACGAGATAAGTGACACACCAGAAGTCGCTGACGACACAACTTGCTCGGTCCCTTGCGCGGCTACCGTTCCCGTGCTTTCAATTGGCTGTGAGGCTAGTCGGTCGGGTAAGTCCAACGCTTCCTCGTAATTAAAGAAGCCTTACCGTTAGCTTCCGCATCCGCAGTTGCCTGGCTTTTGACAATTCTGGGGCGTGGGCGCGGGCGGATAGGTTTTACTGGAGCGATGGTGGCGGCTTGGTCAGTCTCCATCTGCTTCTCGAGCCTACCCATCCGTTCAATTGCTGCCTGGGACTTGACGGCTTTCGCAGCGTGTTGGTCAGCGAGGCTTTTTTCGTCGGCCTGCTTCTCTGCTGGCGTTCTCTTCTTAGCAGGGAGGTCAGGTAGCCCAAGGCGCTTTGTGGCATTGGATGGCCGTGTTCTACGAGGTGAGGACGGTTTCGCCATATTAAGTAGAGTTCGTGTTCTGATACGGTCGAATTATAGACGCGGGAATGGTGTTGGATGAAAATGCCAGCATCCGACTTCGCCATTTCGGCCCTAAAGTAAGTACCTCACACCCACCAAACAAACAACTCCCGGGCCCAGAAGCTAGGAACTTTGCCGTCACCACACCCTCTTTCGCCCTAATGCCCCAAGCAACCCCCAGGCCACCTACGTATCCATGCCCCAAGTGCCGCCGCTGGTTCAAAAACAAGTCGGGACTAACGCAACACCTCAATGCCAAACATCCGGTATTGACCCAAGCTCAAAGTCAGACTGGACAACGGGACAGCTCTCCTCTCAGGCCATCGCCTGCACCGGAGCTATTTGCTCCCCGCCCATCGCCTGCACCAGAGGGGTTCACTCCCCGGTCATCGCCTGCACGAGATTGGTTCACTCCCCGGTCGTCGCCCTCACCGGATGTCGAAACCGAGTTTTTTGGACCCGGAGGAAAATTGTATCGGAACTACCACAAATTATTGAACGGTAAATGCAGTCTAGTCGCTACCGTACCATCTAACTAATAAACATTGATTTTGACAGCTCGTTCATGCGATGCACAAGGCGTCTTGTTGGCCGAAGGTGCTCCTCCTCCTCCCCGTCAAGAACAAGCAGCCGATGACTGGTCGCCATTCGAGAGCCGGCTCGAGTTCGAGCTAGCGGATCTCCTCTATACCCGGTGTCAAATGCCTGGTGTGCAAATTGATGGCCTGCTTGATATATGGGCAGCGTCTCTAATTCAGGCAGGTGATCGAGTGCCATTCTCCCGCTACGGAAACAAAGCTCGCACACCTGACCACCGGGACGTTTACAACACAATCGATCACATCGAGCTTGGAGATGTGAAATGGGATAATTTCACAGTGCGCTACACCGGTGATCGACCAGATGATGACGCACCACCCTGGATGGATGACCAATACGAGGTCTGGTTCCGCAACCCACACGAGGTGGTGAAGAATATCCTGGGCAACCCCGACTTTTCCAGTGAGATGGACTATCGACCATATCGCGAGTTCGATTCGGCTTCCAACGAGCGCCAATGGTGCGATTTCATGTCCGGTGACTGGGCATGGAGTCAAGCGGTTAGTGATTGGACCTGTCTTGTCAATCAACTACTCATTCAAAACAGGACATAATCGCGCAGGATCCTGCAACACATGGATCTGCATTTGTGCCAATTATCCTGGGAAGCGACAAAACAACTGTATCTGTAGCGACCGGCCAAAATGACTTTTATCCGCTTTATTTGTCCGTTGGAAATGTTCGCAACAATGTGCGACGTGCACACAGGAATGCTCTGGTACTCATCGGTTTTCTAGCCATGCCCAAAAGTACGTAGTTATCATTTGTATTGATGTTGTCAATAACGGTATATTGGTAGCGACGAAAGCACATGCGAAGACGAACGAGTTTCGTCAATTCCGGCGCCAGATGTTTCACTCATCGCTATCATTTATCCTTCAGTCTTTAAAACCATTCATGACGACCCCAGACGTTGTGCTTTTCGGGGATGGCCACTACCGCCGTGTTATTTATGGACTGGGTCCTTATATTGCCGATTATGAGGAGCAAGTCCTCCTCGCATGTATAGTACGTGGTTGGTGTGCAAAGTGAGTCAGTCGATATTCATTTATGATTTAACTAACTTAAAGTTTTCAAATAGATGTCTCTCTACACGGCAAGATCTCGACGCGCGCGCACTGTATCGCTGTCGCGAACACACGGAGTCACTCATCACTCAGCTTTCTGAGTGGTTTGGGCTTGGTCGTCTTTGGGAAGAGTATGGCGTTGTGGGCGAATTAGTGGTATGTGACACTATACTATAATTATAACTGTACTTATGATACGTTCGTTGTACAGCCCTTCACAAACGACTTTCCTCGTGCCGACATCCATGAATTGTTATCACTGGATCTTTTGCACCAGATCATTAAGGGCGCCTTTAAGGATCATTTCGTAGAATGGGTCGAGCGGTATATTCGTGCAATGCACAGTGGTGCAGAGGCTGATGCCGTCTTAGATGATATAGACCGTCGGTAGGTTTAACCTCCGAGTCGGACCCTGTCTACAGACGCTCACAATGATACCTGCAGAATCGCTGCAGTCGCTCCCTTCGCTGGTCTAAGGCGATTCCCACAAGGACGACACTTCAAACAATGGACCGGCGATGATTCGAAGGCATTAATGAAGGTTCCAACATATTTACTATCTTGTTTCGAAAAGTGATTTACTTGCACTAGGTTTACCTTCCAGCAATCGAGGGTCATGTTCCGATCGACATAGTTCGGGCGCTGCGTGCTCTACTAGAATTTTGTTATCTCGTGCGTCGCAATATAGTCACCGAGACCACGCTAGCTGCCATCAACGATGCGCTGCAGCGCTTCCACCAATACCGTGAAATCTTTCGCCCAGACGTTGTGTCTACCTTCTCGCTTCCTCGCCAACATGCAATGACGCACTATCCCGACCTCATACGTCTCTTCGGTGCTCCAAACGGACTGTGTTCGTCTATTACGGAGTCGAAGCATATCAAAGCGGTCAAGCAACCATATAGACGATCCAACCATCATAACCCTCTGGGACAAATGCTGGTGACCAACCAACGTCTGGACAAATTGGCTCGGTGTCGTGTGGACTTCAATCAGCGAGGGATGCTCAGCGGAACATGTGTCTCTCATGTTTTACAAGTCTTAGGTGCGTAATAACTTATATTTATGTTCACTTGCTCAGTCAGGCTTGCAGCGCGTGGAAATCAACCCGATGAGAGGCTACCACCACCACTGGCCCACGATAATGCTCCTCAGGCACAAGAGTACGAGGATGGTTACCCTGTGGATGAACCGGCTCGTATAGATGCACAAGTCGAGCTCGCGCGCACTGTTCGTGAGTATTTAACCTTCTCACTGCTTTACTTTACTTGACGTCATTCTTTCAGAGCGAAAGCGTGCACGAACAGTGGCCGAACTAAGTGTTGAGCTCGAGATTCCACAATTGGGCGAGCTTGTCCGGCGGTTTTTATTCCAGATGTTAAATACTCAAGATCCTCGTGATTTGATCGACGTACCCCTTTCCGAATGCCCTATGTACGACGGAAAAGTTAAGGTTTTTAACGCTGCATCAGCCATGTTTTATGCCCCGAGTGACATTAGTGGGGTCGGTGGGATGCGGCGCGAAATAATCCGATCTAACCCATCATGGAGGCACGGCTCTCCACGACTGGATTGTGCGTTTGTAACCACCGATCCTGAGCCGCAGGCCCGGATGCAGGGGATGGACATCGTGCGCATCCTTGCGTTTTTTTCCTTCAAGACTCAGGACGGAGAAGACTATCCTTCTGCCGTTGTTCGATGGTTTAATCTTTCAGACGAGGCCGATGAAGACACCGGAATGTGGATTGTGCGTCCAGGCTTCAACACGCGTGGTCGGCCTGACATTTCAGTCATCCATGTCGATACCATTTACCGCGCTGCTCATCTGATACCAGTGTACGGAACTCAGGAAACCCCCCCCGAAATCGGACCCCATCATTCCTACGACGTCTTTCGTTCTTATTATGTGAACAGATACGCAGACCATCATGCATTCGAAATTGCCTCGTAATATTGCGACTGTGCAACCACCACCACTCCCACAACGCCCACCCATCGCGCCCGCGCCGTACCTGCCCTCACCGGAGTCGCCGCTCACCCTCGCGTGTGCGGACACATACCCACACCCCCTCACCCACATTCACCACGTCCACAAGCACATATGTGCACACCTGCACCCGCACCTGCATGTTACCCCTCTCGCCCACCCCTTCGACAAGGAGGGATCCCTCTCGTCGTTCTCCCTCGTCGTAACGTTCGTGGACTCTGACAGACACGTCTCACACCACATCGACAACTACACCAAGTACCGGATAATCTGCCTCGTCAGACTCACACCGAATCGACAATTACACCAAGTTCTCCCTCGCCATACGATACCAACCACGATATGACAGACGCGTCTCACCCCCCAACGCCTACTCCTTCGACGAGGAGGAATGCATTCGTTGTTTGTTATTTAAGTCGAACCTATAGTTCACGGCGTTAGTGGATTCTGACAGACGCGTCTCACACCGCATCGACAACTACACCAAGTTCCGGGATAATCTCCCTCATCATACGTTTCACAGACACGTCCCACACCTCAACGCCCACTCCTGACCTTCGCCAACGTCGGTCTCTCGCAGGAACACGAAGGTGAGGCGTTCATCGACCTTTGTACGGTCCCCACACCACCTGACGTGTCCGACGCACAGTGCAATGTGCAACGACACCTATTCGAACAAGTCATGTGTCGACGGTGGTGCCGGCTACTTTCGAGCTTCGATGAGGAGGAATACATTCGTTGTTTGTTGTTTAAGTCGAACCTAGTATCGTTCACGTTCGTGGACTCTGACCGACGTGTCTCACACCGCATCGACAACTACACTAAGTCACACATGCTCGCATGCCTATCTTTCACGTTCGTGGACTCTGACCGACGTGTCTCAGAGCGCATCGACAACTACACTAAGTCACACATGCTCGCACGCCTTCACCCACACTCACCGCGTTTACAGACACCCCCAACGCCAACTCTTTCGACGACGACGAATGCATTCGTTGTTATTTAAGTCGAACCTATGGTTCACGTTCGTGGACTCTGACCGACGCGTTTCACCGACGCGTCTCACACCGCATCGACAACTACACTAAGTCACACATACCCGCACGCCTTCACCCACACCCACCGCGTTTACAGACACCCCCCATGCCAACTCCTTCGACAAGGAGGAATCCATTCGTTGTTTGTTATTTAAGTCGAACCTATCGTTCACGTTCGTGGACTCTGACCGACGCGTCTCACACCGCATCGACAACTACACTATATCACACATGCCCGCACGCCTTCACCCACACTCACCGTGTTTACAGGAACCTATAGTTCACGGCGTTAGTGGACTCTGACAGACGCGTCTCACACCGCATCGACAACTACACCAAGTTCCGGGATAATCTCCCTCGTCATACGTTTCAGAGACGCGTCCCACCCCTCAATGCCCACTCCTGACCTTCGCCAACGTCGGTCTCTCGCAGGAACACGAAGGTGAGGCGTTCATCGACCTTTGTACGGTCCCCACACCACCTGACGTGTCCGACACACAGTGCAATGTGCGACGACACCTATTCGAACAAGTCATGGTGTCGACGGTGGCACTGGCTGCTTTCGAGCTTCGATGAGGAGGAATCCGTTTGTTGTTGCTACGTAAGTCGAACCCACAACTCAGTATCCACTGTTCCTACAAGTCCGTTTCACAGACGCGTCGCGCACCGCATCGACAATTACATCACGTTCTCCCTCGTCATACGGTCCCAACCAGGATCTGACAGATACGTCTCACCCTCCGACGCTCACTCCTTCTACGAGGAGGAACCCATTCGTTGTTATTTAAGTCGAACCTATCGTTCACGTTCGTGGACTCTGACAGACGCGTCTCACACCGCATCGACAACTACACCAAGTTACGGGATAATCCCCCTCGTCACACGTTTCACAAACGCGTCCCACCCCCCAACGCCCACTCCTGACCTTCGCTAGCGTCGGTCTCTCGCAGGAACAACTTGAAGCAGGTGAGGCGTCCATCGTCCTTTGTACGTTCCCCACACCATCTAACGTGTCCGACGCACAGTGCAATGTGCGACGACACCTATTCGAACAAGTCATGGTGTCGACGGTGGCGCCGGGGACTTTCGAGCTTCGATGAGGAGGAATCCATTCGTTTTGCTACGTGAGTCGAACCCACAGCTCAGTATCTACCGTTCCGACAAGTCCGTTTTACAGACGCGTTCCCATTCTTCACGTTCGTGGACTCTGACCGACGCGTCTCACACCGCATCGACAACTACACTAAGTCATACATGCCCGCACGCCTTCACCCACACTCACCGCGTTTACAGACACCCCCCACGCCAACTCCTTCGACGAGGAGGAATCCATTCGTTGTTTGTTATTTAAGTCGAACCTATCGTTCACGTTCGTGGACTCTGACCGACGTGTCTCACACCGCATCGACAACTACACTAAGTCACACACAGTGCTCGCACGCCTTCACCCACACTCACCGCGTTTACAGACACCCCCCACGCCAACTCCTTCGACGAGGAGGAATCCATTCGTTTGTTATTTAAGTCGAACCTATGGTTCACGTTCGTGAACTCTGACAGACGCGTCTCACACCGCATCGACAACTACACCAAGTTCCGGGATAATCTCCCTCGTCATACGTTTCACAAACGCGTCCCACCCCCCAACGCCCACTCCTGACCTTCGCTAGCGTCGGTCTCTCGCAGGAACAAGAAGGTGAGGCGTTCATCGACCTTTGTACAGTCCCCACACCACCTGACGTGTCCGATGCACAGTGCAATGTGCGACGACACCTATTCGAACAAGTCATGGTGTCGACGGTGGCGCCGGGGACTTTCGAGCTTCGATGAGGAGGAATCCATTCGTTATTGCTACGTAAGTCGAACCCACAGCTCAGTATCTACCGTTCCGACAAGTCCGTTTTACAGACGCGTTCCGCACCGCATCGACAATTACACCAACTTGAAGTTCTCCCTTGTCATACGATCCCAACCACGATCTGACAGACGCGTCTCACCCCCAACGCCCACTCCTTCGACGACGAGGAATCCATTCGTTGTTATCTAAGTCAAACTAATCTATCGTCGACGTTCGTGTATTCTGACAGACGCGTTTGACAGACGCGTCCCACACCGCATCGACAATTACACCAAGCTCCGGCATAATCTCCCTCGTCATATGATCCCAACCGGGATCTGACAGACGCGTCTCACCCCACAACGCCCACTCCTTCGACGAGGAGGAATCCATTCGTTGTTATTTAAGTCGAACCTATCGTTCACGTTCGTGGACTCTGACAGACGCGTCTCACACCGCATCGACAACTACACCAAGTTACGGGATAATCTCCCTCGTCATACGTTTCACAGACACGTCCCACCCCTCAACGCCCACTCCTGCCCTTCGCCAGCGTCAGTCTCTCGCAGGAACACGAAGGTGAGGCGTTCATCGTCTTTTGTACGGTGCCCACACATCAGGGAAACTGTGACAAATAGATATAGCTATATAATATCTTGTCAAATATAACTTTCACTGTTTTTTATATCAATATTACAACACACTAGCTCAGGCATTATTTTCCTTGAGTGGGTTGTTAAATATTACACAAACTTCCCACAATTACCAATCAGATCCAAACTATCATCTTTCAAAGTAGTTGTCAGGGATATAATTGACATGTCCAATTATAACATAAATCTAAATGACATCAGTGAGAATAAATTCCAATCTGAGTGTGATGTCAGTCTATATCAAACATTTGCAAATTCTGACTACTCTATGTATGACACTGATTGCCACCATCTGCCAATCTGAGTGTGATGGCAATCTATGTCACACAGAGAGCAGTTAGAATTTAGATCTGAATGAAACTAAGTGAGAATGTCTTCCAATCTGAGTGCAATGACAATCTATGTCACACAGAGAGCAGTTAGAATTTAGATCTGAATGAAACTAAGTGAGAATGTCTTCCAATCTGAGTACAATGTCAATCTATATCAACTACTCTCTGTGTGACATAAATTGCCATATCTTCCAATCTGAGTGCAATGTCAATCTATGTCACACAGAGAGCAGTTAGAATTTAGATCTGAATGAAACTAAATGAGAATGTCTTCCAATCTGAGTACAATGTCAATCTATATCAACTACTCTCTGTGTGACATAAATTGCCATATCTTCCCATCTGAGTGCAATGTCAAACTATGTCATGAATTTGCAAACTCTAATTACTGTCTGTGTGCCACTGATTTCCATATATTTCAATGTGAGTGTGATGTCAATCTCAATTCTTCATGATATAGATTGACATTGTACTCAGATTGGAAGACATTCTCACTTAGTTTCATTCAGATCTAAATTCTAACTGCTCTCTGTGTGACATAGATTGACATTGCACTCAGATTGGAAGATGTGGCAATTTATGTCACACAGAGAGTAGTTGATATAGATTGACATTGTACTCAGATTGGAAGTTATTCTCACTGATGTCATTTAGATTTATGTTATAATTGGATATGTCAATTATGTCCTCAACAACAACTGTGAGAATCACTGTCACACAGAGAGTACTCACCATTTGCACAGTCATGATATATATTACCTTGTGTCTCTGTGTGCATCATATGTCAATTTGAATCAAACTTACAGTACCATATAACATTTCCCTTGCCAACTTCAATTGCAAGCTCTACAATTACAGTAGATAGGCTTACAATTCTACCCTAAACGATACTCAGCAATTCAATGATAATTACTTCGATTACGACCTCAGAAAAGGGTTTTACACACCAGGGAATACCATGACACCAATTCATAGTGGGGGGAATAATAGAGATAATATTGTCCAAACATAATCACAGTGAATGATCATATAATAGATCAGGTAATTATCATATTGTCTCATTCCTCGTTAGCTTCCTGAGCGGCGGCGGCTGCTCGATACCCCGCACGCTTGGCACGAATCCTCGCCAATGCACTATTTTTAGATGGCAGACGCTCACTCTCTGTGAACAGCGGGAAAATCTGCCTGTTCCACCACAATAGTAATTGCTCTACTTCTTCCTTTTCCTCCGAGTCATTGAGTAAATCAAGTATGCTGTTATAGAATCGTTCAGAGTCAGTAATGAGATCCGTGCGGGAGAAAACTTGTGCCGATGTCAATGCAAACCGAGCCTACAATGATCATAAGCACACACAACACGATGTAATTATCACGACACACTTGGGTCGCGACATAGGAAATCGAGGACTTTGTAACACTTTGCATCCCGTGAATACGCGCATTACCCGAGCGAGTGGCCTTGGGCTCCTGATCGACAGAGCTGGGAGACGTAAATACATGTTTGTAAGCCTGTAAAATGTCAGAAGGGTTTTTTATCAAGCAATAAATGGCGCGTACGCAAACCAATAGCCCACTACGAAGGAGACCGTTCCACGGGTCTTCAGGATCGTACATGTAATTTGCGTAAAGGAATATCGGCCACTGGTCACCGGCGACTTGGATTTGTCCGCTGCGTAATTTGTCCTTGATCCTTCAAAGGAACGACGTCAGGACTTCACATGAATTAGCTTGTGTACATACTCCGTATTCTGCCACTCATAGCCAGCGGGGCAAAGGAGCGCCCCGGTGCGCTCATGCTGGAACCCTCGACCGGCCTTCAC